>JAPFBL010000065.1:1057500-1160000 GCA_026182355.1 Hermatobates lingyangjiaoensis | reverse complement strand
AACAAAAAAAAAACCAGTTCCCTATCATGTAAAATGATATTAGCGTGGTAAAAACAAAATGGTTTTAATAACTTTTCCAGCTGAACAAGAGTTTCGGCAACATTGTGGTACAACTTACATGCAGCCCTGCTCTGCTATTAATGTATGACAACTGAAAACAATAATTGCTTAGAACCCATGCCAACAAGTTATTTTGAATTGTATCAATGACATAGTAAAATATTTTAAATAACTATGGAATGTGTTTATGGCTGATTAAATTTTGTTCAAAATCTTATCAACATTTTATTGATTTCAAATCAAATTATGCATGATAAAGATTTTACTAACTGACTTCTCAATAAATATCTGTTTTAATTACCTTAGATATATTAATTGTTTGCTGTATAGTTAGTTACTTGTTCAAAAAATCACATTTTTTTTAAATTAACTCATCATGAATGACAGCATTATTAAAATGCTATTGCATTTTCGAACACTATATGATATCCTAAATACATGGTTACTTTTCCAAAACAGAAAATAAGAAGGCGCTGATCTTAATATAAGAGAAATCTTGGTTATATTGTTCTGATAATTGATATTAGTGACTTAGAACGGTGTGGCTTATTGGAATTCAATGGGAACATAAGTATGCACTTCTATTAGGTTGAGGCCATTAGAGCATTAATTGTTAAACAAAACTTAAAAACCATGCTGCCATGGACACTAAACCATTCAATGGTTTTGTCGTAGGACTGATTGTTACAAATGGTATATTATTATTAGTTCATTTTATACAGATTTTCTGTTAAGCTCTGTAGCCATTTCCTTGACTACGTGGGCTTATACAGGTCCTGGGAAAGTTCCCACTGTTGTCACACATAGCTAATGACCTGTTATAACAGTGAAGACCTTGGTAGAAAAGTGTATTAAATTCAATTTATTAGGTATTTGTCTAATTTGGTCATATGGTCAAATTTCATATATTGGCAGCGACTTTTTTGGTATAGATACTAACATTCTGTTGTTGTTGTTGTTTTTTGAATCTACTTACATAAAAAGTTGTATTCTTGACAAGAATTTGTTTAGGTACTCATAAATATTCAGATTTTAATATCCAAATAGAAATCAATGACCCTTTCAATAACAGACAAATTAACAAACTGTGACTAACTCTAATCTATTTATAGATTATTGTTTTGTAGGATTGCCCATGAAATTGAAATTAAACAACTAACTATTTACGGAAATTATATTTTTCGATGGTCGAAATATAGAAGTGAGTTATTCCTTGGTCTATATGTGTGCTACCTTCTTTTTAATTGGTCTATATATATATAAAGATTTCATATAAACACGTGAAATAACAATCAATGATCAAACCACAATAAGAAATGGGAAAACAAGACTAAGATCTTTCAACCGTAACAAGCGTCTTCGTTAGAGTCAAAAATCCAACTGAGTCAGTTATTATGTGAAATCTTTATATATATATATATATAAAGTTTAAACTACAATATATATATATATATATATATATAACACTATTTTTCTTTTTTATCGACGTGTGGTCTAGGTTCAATAATTCAACACCTATAAGTCGACGTTTCGTCTATATTTCTATACATCTTCAGGGCTACATTAGAAGATTTCTACAAATATAGACGATACGTCGGCTTAAAGGTGTTGAATTATTGAAGCTAGACCAAACCTCTATAAAAAAAGAAAAATAGTGTTAAATATATGTGATTGAGATAAGGAAAGCATTCGTATATATATATATATATATATATATATATATATATATATATATATATAAACTAGAATTTAAAAAAGAATAGATAGAAAGGAAACCACTGAACTCACTACTATATTTCGATGTCCTCGTCTTCAGGAAAAGAAGTGAATCGCTCCAAAGGCTGATAACGACTCATACTACTCATATATATATATATATATATATATATGTAAGTGTGTTTGTGTGTGTTTATGTTTGTGTATGAATGATTATGACTAGTTCGGGGTTGTTTTCCAAATTCTTCAATCTTCTTGGTTAATATGGAGTAATTGTGGATTTTATAAAATTCATTATTTTACTATTAGGTTCCCTCGATTATGTTGGGGGGTTTCATTTAACACCCGCAAAATGAACAATAAACCTTCTACAGGTAGAGTTGAAACATTATTTGTATGTAGTTTAGCATTAATGAAACTCTAAGAGCATGTAGTCCCATGCTGTTATTAGTCAAATCTTTTCTTCCTTCACATTGATTACTGTCACTCTAATGAAACTTTATTTATTTGCCTCATAATATTTATTTTGATTTTAAAGTACCTTTTCTGTGCATATTTGTTTTCTATGTTTTATTTATTTTTTTTTTTATAAAAAAACCTTTTGCTTCTATATTTGTTGAATAGGTTTACCAGCATATAAGTTATCTTATAAGGTATCTTAAAAAGTATTTTCTGTGAGATATATAGCTGAACCACTCGAAGCTTCGATGCCAAAATTCTTTTAGTTGATATTTGAAATACGTGTTTTAGTAAGGCTTCAAAGTTAGAGGTTATTAAGTAAAAAAAAAATAGAATTTATTTCGTTTCCATCCTTTATTAAAGTTAATGTTTAGCTAAATCCTAAATATTTGATTTGTACTGTAGCTTACTCTACAGTCTAAAAAAAGAATTCATAAAATAGTAGTAATGTTGAGGAAGCCAGCATTGCTCTAAGTATATAAGGTTTTCCTATAAGACACTTGTTTCGACAATAATAAAGAAATAACAGAATTGTAATCATATGGAACCGCCGCATTCATTTAGGATCCGCGATACGCTGTCTGCGTTAGGAAGAATATCCGTTATATGTTCTGGAGATAATTGAGGTACTGCAATTGTGGTTGTAATCTTAACTGATTTCTACAATGTGTCATCGAGCTCGTGATTCAGAATGGCTTCCTTTTCAATTCAAAACACCCTGTTGTGTAACGAGGAAGACTCCTCCTCTGACCTTGTTTCACCCTACAAGCATCTTTCTGATCATTTATTTTCCTCACCGACTCCATTTCCTGCTTTTCTATATTTGTTACGGATTATTCCTTTTAAAGATTCAATTTAATGTTGTTTCAAATTAAGCTTCAACCTTGGTATTTCAACCCATTATAGTATCTGTGGTACTTGAAATATAGACGTTAAATGTTCTGTTTTCATGAAGTAAGCAATTAGAAAGTTTTTTTAAATTTTAGGAACTGCTGAACCTATTCTTTGACACTTTTTTTTTGTAACTTAATTTTAACACGACTTTATTTATCTCTTGGAGGAAGTCTCAAGAATATTTTATATGAATACAGCTGTTTTTTTAAATAAATTTTTCAAACCTATCTAATGTTGGTTTTAAGGAAATATGGTGAATAGAATCTACGACTGGTAGAAGTCACGTTTGTGTAGTCAAGGCGATCTGCCCTATTATCTGACTTACCGAAGCCCTTCCACGATATTTATCCTGTTATATACTAGTAGTATATGTGTAGCACAAAAACAACGACCAGGGAATCTTTCCGTGCACTGTAGTGCACGTTGTTCCAGGTTCCAGTTCACGGACCTACTATTGCTGAATTACTGTACTATTGTAATGTTTAGTTTGACAGCTTACATTACTCGTACTTCATGGTTGTTTGGTTTTTTAGTTACATGTTTTTTGGGCTATGAAAGAGTTGCCAGTCTAGAAAGGGTTTGGCATCCTATTTAAATAACAACTTTTATGTTGGAATTGATTGGGGGATTCTTAAAGAAAAGCTACCCTCTATAACATGCTAAATATTTTTCTTAATCCTTCAATTTATACTATAATAATGGGAACATAGTTTGCCTCTTGAATGTTGCATTATTGTATTCACTGCACCATGGCAAAACAATTTTCGTATAGAAATTAACACTGATTATTAAAAGTCTATGCTCTCTAGTTTGGTATCCCCCATCAATGTATCTTTCCTGTTTTTTTCTGATTTGTTCTTGAATTACGAAAATAGCTCCCGTTACTATAAAGAAAATGACGTTGATGTCATGACAGGATCATGCTTGGGTTATCACATGTTAAGTTCATTTGTTTTATGTCTTTGGACTCATATTTTCTTTGTAAAATCTTGGTGATGAATTGTTTTTGATATACCTTAGTACATGGGTTGTCAGCCCTGCTTGGCCCATGCAATCGTCATTTGTCACCATATCTTCCCCCTCTTTTCAAAGGTAGTCTTTTTCAAAAAGTCCATTCTAAATTATATGCATATATTACTAAAAATCCTTTTAGTTTTTCTGTATTTTGTTTTAGACATTACATGCTCATTAAATATATGAAAATACTATTATAATAGTGTTTTTTAATTTAATTAAAGGTCAAATTCTATAATTGGTTTCCTCTCTTTAATCTTACTTTGGGGGCAGATCCCCCTCCCCCCTTAAGACCCATTGAGCACCCCTGCCTTAGAATGAGGGTAAGGCAGGGAGGGAATGTTGTGGCTGAGCCACGAAGGCAAGTTGATAGAAGACCTTGATAAGTGCGCGACTGTAGGACGAAAGCGACTTTGCGTGCGAAGTGTATCACGCGTCAGTGCCTTGTTGCATCAGGAGCGTTATGCAAGTATTCCGATAGTGCCTCGGCCACTTGTAGGTCATTGCATGACAGATGATCATTCCAGGTGGTTCTTCAGCCTCAGCCAGGTCCAGCAGAGGTTGAGGGCGATGATTCATTCTGATATTATGGACATTTCCTAAAGCATCCATTGATTATTCCAGTTACATGTACCTGTATTAAACCGTAACAAGTCGAATCAGTAAACGTCTGATCGTTAGTAGTTATGTTTCTCCTAGCAAATGTAGACTATTCACAAAAACTACATCGATATTTCTTTTGTAATATTTCGCAAGAATTACTCAACCTTTCCATGGTCTACTTGAAGGCTGGCATGATCTATTAATAACAATTAGGGCTCGTCATTTCTTAACAATCATTATAGCGAAGTTTGTGCAACATTTATGTGATACCTCAAAGGTATCACATCATAGGGTACTCAGTAATTAAACAAGCGTAAATTATGTAGAAGTAATGACCTGTGAAGAAGGAGTGCCTTGGACACTTTGGTAGTGCCTTGGGCACTCAAAGAGCTATTACGACATATTCTTCCATTTCAACTATGACCAGGACCCTCCAGCGTACTCAAGAGTGACGGAAGGATATTCACTTAACTGGTCAGCCCCGGGTGGCACGTGCCAGTGGGAGAAATTTTGAGGTGATAGAGATAGAAAAGAGAAGAAATGAAAATAATAAAAAGCTAACAAAAAATCTGAAATTTTATGCAAAAATTAAATTTTAAGGTCCTATATGTTTTTACGTTTTATTTATGTAATACTGTTTTTAAATGGATTTTAAAATTAAAAATAAATTTATGTTTAATGGGGCTGAACATTATTATTTTATATGCGTACGTAGTTGATTTAATTTGACAATTTCTTTATTGATTTGAATTATACGTTTTATTTTGAAAAATCTTTGGTTTCCTTTGGTGACGACTGTATATGTATGGTATATGAGTACTGTAATAAGATGTAAGTCTGGAACCAATGACAACAGTTTAAAATTAGATCATTGATTGTAATTTCATGGAAATAAATATTTTCAGGACGTTCTGGAGTTTTGAATGTTAACGGGATAATCAATGGCTGGGGGGGGGGGGGGGGGGGCAATCTTACAATCTCCACGAGTGGTAAAAATAGTTGCTACGTCTTTGGTGTAGCGTTTAGTTGAAGCGAAGGGTATCTTTTACGCGACGTAGAATCGTGGGGCCCGCCTCCGCGAGGTGCACCTCGGAAACCCCAAATTTTGGGTAGCAAAACTTGGAGGTGATAAAAAGGGCAACACGTTAAATCGTCGGCCTGATTTGATCTTTTGGTGTAATGGCTGGAAGGCTAGGGTGGACAGCGATCAAAACAGGTATCTTTTACAATAGTTCTTTAAAAAATACAAAAGTAGGCTATTTTTTTTTAACTGAAGTTTGTCAGAGATATTTTAGTATATTTGACAGCAGTGGATTTGAGTAATTGTATTGGAAGCTCTTGTAGGAATCCCTTTATCGAGTGAGGCGTGCTAATCCAGCTGAGCTGAAGCTCACACTAACCTGGCTTCAGACTGCTCTTCTTGCGTAACTGTGCTGCTTTCTCCGACATCTCTTTCTTTCTTTTCACTATCTCTTACGCAAACTCTCTCTCTCCTGCAAGGTTTTCCTCTGTCTTTTACGCACTTTCATTCTACTCTTGACTTATTTTGTTCTATATTATCCTATTAGTTGAAGTTAATGATATCAACATATGTCCACTCCATATTAGAAAGGTTTGAAAACCAATCCAACTTGTCGGTATGTTATATAACGAACAGTTTCGATCTCAGCTAAAAAGTAATCTTCTCTGAGCGTTCCATACACACCAAATAAGCCATAAAAAATCCGAGGTTGTATAAACTACCATAAAATGAATATAAGCAATTGTGCAGGTTATTTTATGATACATTAACAAACTTACTTTAAGAAATTTGGTATGAGCTTTAAATTTAAAGATTGAATAGAGAATCAAAACTACCAAAGTCTTAAATTTTTTAGTGGGTATAATGTTTTAATGCAAAGACAAGTCTTACACTATTTCTATGAAGATAAAACATTGTTTCAACTTTAGAAAACTTAGCCACACTCCCCTTTATATTTAGACTATTTTTACACGAATGCTATGAAGATTGACTATTTTTTCAAATTAAGCAAATTTACCTACATCACTTTGTCCGCACCATTACGAACCAACTCTAACCACCTCCAACCTGTTTTGACTTTATATGTGTTCCTAAGCCTTTCGGCCATATAACCACCAAAAAATCAAATCAGGCCGACTAGTTTAACGTGCTGCCCTTTAGCCAACCACCTCTAACTATATCCTCCACGAATACAATGAATTTATAAAAGACAAGTATACAATGTATGAACCTTTATGTGAGGAAAAACTAGATGAATGAATATATTTACGTCATGATTGGAAACCTTGGAGCATCCTGGTCATAATTGAAATATAAGAAGAATATTTTATAAGAACTATTGGAGAAGGACGAGTATCCAAAGTAAATGACGATACTTCCTCACGGGTTGTTATTTCTTTATAATTCACACTGGATTAAATACTGAGTAAGATTCGAGAAGGACGAGTATCCAAAGTACATGACGATACTTCCTCACGGGTTGTTATTTCTTTATAATTCACACTGGATTAAATACTGAGTAAGATTCGAGAAGGACGAGTATCCAAAGTACATGACAATACTTACTCACGGGTTGTTATTTCTTTATAATCTTGATTATAATTTTTATTATAAATTATTATTATAATTATTATTATTATAAATTATTATAATATTTATAATCTGGATTAAATACTGAGTAAGAATTTGAGAGGGACCAACCTAAGGTATGATAAAGGTATCACATATATGTTTAACAAAATATGCTGTAATGATTGTTAAGAATTTTTAAACCATAACAGTGATTAACGTTGAATAGAAGGGTAACATACCTTTTACATGCCCATGACTGAAGTAATAGTTTTATGAGTAATTTTTATTTTTTAAACCTATTATTACATAATAAATTGTAGACTAGAGTGAAAGTATTTTAATTTCACAATTAGCATAACTCACTTCAATATTTCAACATACATCGTCATCAGGAGTGAAGTACCGAGTAGGCACCAATGTAATGGTATAAAATGTGTTGTACCAAAGTAGAATTGACTGTACTTGGCTGAAGAGAGGGATAGGCAGCTTTCTTCTGACCGTGGTCAGAATGTCCTTCACGCTCCCTTACACTCCAATAACCCATACATATTTATTAACCTAGTAAGCATTGCTTTACACTTTTAACGTTTTCTTGTCTTGTAGTCTCCTGCCAGAATTGCATAAATATATAATGGAAAATAAATTAATATTCACTCTTCGCAACATGTGTAGAGAAAATGTCTAAAATTATATCAGGACCCTATGAAAGTGAAAGGGTAAAACAAAATATAAAAAATATAAAAATATAGACAATTTGTGAAATGTCTAATATAAAAATATTGATTTTGATAGTTCAATTAAAAGATATGTAACTTTTTTCGATGGTGAGAAATGGGTTACAAATATATTAAGAAATAGTTTCTATATATTAAAAGAGATCAAAACGATCAGAGAAAAACACGTAAAGAAAGAACTGACATAACTCACTTCAATATTTATTTCAGCATACACCGTCATCAGGAGAGAAGTACCGAGTAGGCACCTGGCTACCTAGCCGACCGCTTTCACTCTAGATATTTGGGTGGATGTCGATTTTTGGTGTGTTATGTCAGTTCATTCACTCTAGTTATTTTACCGTGTACTAAATATATTTCCTGGTGGATAGTTTCATTTTGTTTATTTGTGTAGATATATTTGAGTTAACAGCCGTCTTCTCTTAGTTCTGTTTCTTCTCTTCATGACGACCATTAATGGGGTCCAAATATTGTTAAGTTAGTCAAACTGTTTTATTTTCATTCGTGTTCTTTCTGTTTTTAGTTATATATATATATATATATATATATATATATATATATATACAAATTCAATAATATATCAACCGTTGGATAGAATAGGTGTATAATGTAATCGGGATTCGGTCAATTTTCCAGGATCAAAATCAAACTCTCAATGCCGACGTTTCGGTTTTATTTAAAACCTTTTTCATAATGTAATCGGGATTCGGTCAATTTTCCAGGATCAAAATCAAACTCTCAATGCCGACGTTTCGGTTTTATTTAAAACCTTTTTCTATCACTTTTTTATATCACTCCTCTCATTCTATAAACCAAAAATTTAATTGCGTTCAAAATTTAGTTAAGAAGGTTGTTGAAATTAGTAGTCCATGTTTTCTAAAAGAAAATAAGAAAAGGGTAAAGTCATTGTTGCAGAAAAATTGTTATCCAAACAACTTAATTGAACGTTATTGGTTTAAATATACAAGAGAACAACCAGAACATTCCAATCAAAATCATGCTGAACTTGAAGTTTTAAATAAAAAGTATTTCAAATTTCCGTATGTTGAGGGCTTATCACAATCAATTAGAAAAGTTTTCAAACGAAATGTACCTGAAGTTACATTGGCATTTTATAACAAAAGAAAAGTCAAGTCTTTATTTTCAAATTTGAAACAAAAAATACCAAAGGAGTTACAAAGTAACCTCATTTATGCGATCAAATGTAAAGACTGCGACAAGCGTTATTACGGAGAAACAAGTCGTTTTTTAAAAGAAAGACTTTATCAACATTCTTATTCAATAAGAACTAATAAAAGTAACGCCACTGCTTTAGCATTCCATGCCTTAAACGAAGGTCACATGTTCGATTTTGAAGAAGCAATTATAGTAGATAAAGAACAAGATGAGCAAAGAAGAAAGACCCTCGAAATGCTATATATTAAAAAAGATCTAAGTTCAGTTAATCATAGAAGTGACATTACCAATTTGAACACTATTTATTCAGGAGTGTTAAGTTGATTTTAGTGAAATTTAATTTCCTTAGTTCCTTTTTGTGTTCTTTGAGTGAACAGTGTTTCGGTTTACATGTAATTGTAATCAGTTAGTCTGGTCCAAGTTTTTGACCAGTTAAGATGTTAGTTCACTAACTATCTATTGTTACTTCATTTTATATAATGTAAATTTCATCATTTTTCTAATTAAAAAATTCTGACTTCTGTAAGTTCATAAAAATGTTTATTGCTTTTCTATTACTTCTACTTGTATATATATTTTTGTTGTTTTTTCACAACTGTAATATTCCATTTTGATGTTAGTTATATGTTGATGTTTATATATGATTTCTTGTCATCCTTTGTTTGTAGGCCTATGAAAAAGGTTTTAAATAAAACCGAAACGTCGGCATTGAGAGTTTGATTTTGATCCTGGAAAATTGACCGAATCCCGATTACATTATACACCTATATATATATATATATATATATAGATAAAAATATCGACTGTAGAATAGAAACAAAACTAAAGTTCATTGGGACTCGGTCAGTTCTTCAGCTTCAAATTAAACTCTCATTGCCAACGTTTCGGTTTTTATTTAAAACCGTTTTCATAGGCAGAACTATACATTTTGAAACAGAAAAGAATACATTTTGAAGTATTACATTACAAATTATTTTACAAAGAAAAATAATTTGTAATGAAATAGTTTTTCTGTTTTAATATTTATACTTCTGTATATGAAAAAGGTTTTAAATAAAAACCGAAACGTTGGCAATGAGAGTTTAATTTGAAGCTGAAGAACTGACCAATTCCCGATAAACTTTAGTTTGTATATATATATATATATATTGTATGCGTATACTTTAGAGTGGTTTCTTGTTTAAGAATGTTTCATTAAATTGTGAAAAAATGTGAATTTTTTTTTCGAATATGTAAATTTAGAAAACTCTCTTTATCTTTGGTTGAATTACTTTGTTAAGAAATGATGATAGACCCAAACTAGGATAGAATTTTCTCTTTGAGATAAACCCCAAAGGGTATATGGACAAAAATTGGATATTTGAATTGAATTTGTAAGCCGTCTTTTTAGTTGGGCTGATGAGGAGTAAGGGTCAGTTCGATATGAGTTTAATACATAGATCTCTCACTTAGTTGTAAAAAGAGACCTTCGCCTCAGCCGAGTCGACTAGAAATGTTCATATTTTCTATTTAATATGACAGGCAAGTGGGTAGTTACTATTTTCATTTACCGTTATAGCACTATTTATGTTAATCAATTCTTTATTTAGGCCTGATTTTACATCATTTTACATAATATAGGCTCATAGATTTGCCATGTTTATAAATTTGCAAGTTTGCTTATTATATTATTTAGAGAGAAACGTTAAAAATTGGTACCTTTTGGGATGTAGCGGAAATTTAGTTCATTTTTGATTCGACACCCACTTGAACTATGACCGAGGAGTAAGTTTTGGGCTCCCACGGCACGAGGTGTCATCTATTCAAGAGTTTGTCACGCCCAATGTCGCTTATCTTCTGTGATCTAACGGGAGCCGGTGTTTTCAGTATGGCCATGATCGTTGCAACTTAATATTATGTCTTTCTAGAGTAGCTTTAAAATCCAAGTCAGACTGTGCAACTATGAAACAAATTATGAAATTTTTTATTATTATTAATTCAGTTGTATATTTCATTTTTCCAATTGCTCAATATATATATCTCGGTATCTTTTTGATTGTATGTTTTTTTTATGAGATTGCTCTTCTGTTATTCTAGAACAGGGGTTGCTTAATTTATATTTGATCTCGCTGTTGCAACAATACTATGCATTTTAAGCAGGTCTCCACCGTGATGACATTCATATTGATCAGTTATTTATGGCGCTTGTAATGTAATTACTATCTCTGTCTTACTAACACTGTGTTACTTATTTCTATCACGTCGTATTATTGTCATAAATATACATTAAACTTAAGAGACTCCTCTTTTTTACCTAGTGACTGTAGTTTACGGTTACCAGGATGCTAGTTTAGAGATATACTAGAGCTTTCTTATTAGAACATATTATTAACATGTTAGAGATAACTAATTAATATAAAAAAGACGAACACTAACTGAAATAACAACGAACAGTTTAGTCCAATATAGTTTGATTAATACGAATTGTGAGTAAGTTTTCTTTTGGAGATGGGCACAAAACAGTCGTGGAGTGTACATGATATCAGGTATTTGTCAAAAATCTATCAGTCTAATAAACTTAAGTAAGGCATTAGTTGTGCAATCTGTAATTATGTGGTATTTATCCCAGTATTAAGTAAGGCAGTATTTAGTATTCTCTATTTACACTTAACTTTAATGTGGCTTCCTATAGCTAGAGGTAGAGACCTGTATGGGCGTCGAAACTGCAGTATAACTCAGTAATTTTTTTTCTATTATTCATGTTTGTAGAAGCATCATGTTTATAAAACATTTTGGGCTCCTATTAGATTTCATAGATTCGATTTTCCTTTATTTTAAATTTACAGATCTGTGTGTCTTTTCATTTCCCTATATACTTGCATGAGATAGGTACTCTCTTCTGTGAGTTTATGAAATAAATAAGTATTGAAATATTTGTCCTTGTGAGGAGTATTTAAAGAGGTAGTTTGTGGAAGGCCAAGTCGGTGCCGGAAAGGTGTCTGTCAGAGCGTGATGTCTCCCACCCAACGGTACCACCGACCCACAAGCCAACTCAACTCAGCACTGGTGGCTCTGTTTCGGCAGGCCCACTCGCTTCTTCTTTCTTTCCCGTCACTTTGCAACGATTTCATGCTCGTCATGTTGCTGGCAATTCCATAAACACATATAAGACTCTTTATCATGTAATGCAGGGCTGCTAACAATGTTTAAAATGCCACCCAGTGTAGTAGTGGTAAAAAACGTGATCAATGTACTTTAGATTAGTGAAATTTTCAAAAAATTGTATCTACGCATTGCAAATTAAATGTTGATTATACAAATTATTAACTTTATAGGAATTTTATGTAATTTGTAAAAAAAAAAGGAAGCTTTTCTTTTGTAGAAGGATTAAAAATTCGGAAATGAATACAGACTAGAGATATTTTGATTATATTAATGAATGATAAACTACTTTAGTTACCCATGATTAGTATTACTTACGCTTAGCTTATTATTTAAAATTACAGAGGAGTACATTAGTAAGTGTTGTCTACTTGAGTATCCATTGGCCTCCCTGAGAAAATCCTTTTTAGGATAAATGTGTGTCGTGCTCGTAGTAGTGGACTGTACATAATAACCAGCGTTTCTATATGTTATAAAGCTTTATCTCATTTCTTATCCGTCTTTAATCACCTCAGTTTAATTTTTGTTTACCAATTGGATACTTAAAAAAATTCATGTTTATGAATAACTTCAAATTAACTACACTAATTAAAGACAAGTTAGGTTCAAATGAAAATTTATTGAATCCAGTAATATAATATCATGAGCAAGATGGTATGTTCATTTACAGTTTTCTAGACCTTAATAGGAGTCATTTGAACCATGTGCCTTACAGAGGGGCACTGGACGAAGTTAATCATCATAAGTCACTTTATGGATAACTGTTTTGAGACCTCTCTTGTATGGATGCTTTCATACAGTAAAAGTATGAAATACCTTATTTATTATACCTAACGCAAATGCTTTCCTTAGTGGTCCAACATTTGCTTTCGACTTAAACCGTTGGGAATGGTCTTGTGATTATCATAAATAACACTTTTTATCTGAGGAAATGATATGTGAGTGATGGTGTTTTTTTTTACACGTTCAGATGGCCTTCCTTCAGGAACGTCTATTACAGCACATAACGACAAAGTAAATATTTAAAACTGTGATTTTTGGTTCACAGAAGTTATTGACAGAAATTGTTGAAATTTCCTTGATGATAGTTTCTTTTATAAATTGAATTCTGGTCAGCGCAAATATTGAATTTCATACTTTCACTCCAATAAGGAATCCTGATCGATATAGGTTTCTTTGCTTCCGAACGACCTTCTTCGGTTTCACAGCATGATTACTTGTCGCTATTTCCTTGTCTGTTATGACCAAGATAACTGTTACTTCCTATCTGTTACTATTTATACCAACCTGTTCCACTCGTCGTAAAACAATACAACAATGTTCTATAAAGAGATCCATGGCCGTTATTGCTCGCTCTTACGGATTTGATGACATTGCGTTGTTTGTCCAACTAATTCAGCTTTCACCGCCTTTGTTTTTAGAATTTTAACTAACCATATTTTGTAATTGTATTTTACTTGCTTCGATATTTCTATTATATCTTGTTTCAGGCATTTGAACTAATCATAATAGTTTGTATAATACAAGATGTCATTATTTTAAGAATATTCGTTTATGAAGGATATTCCAGAAAAAAAAATTAACCACCTTTATAGTTATATGTTTACTTTACTATAAGCAAAGTATAGTACTCGTAAAAAAAATCTATCTCGACATTTTGACGGAATTATCTGTTTTGAGGTCCTAATAGTCAAATATTATTTGTAATAAAACTTACTCCAAAGGACAAGATACCAAAGAAAAAAAAACATCTCTCAAAATATAAAGAATATAATCGGTATTAAATTTAGGTTTATATTAATTTTGATCGTGGTATAATATTTCTCTTCATGTTTTCAAACTGGTATAATATATTTATAAGAGTCAATTATTATTTTGTTTCTGTAGTTTGTAACGTTAGATTTCTTCTCAAAGTAGGTCTATTACCTTTATAAAAAGTGGTAAATACGGTTTAATAGGCAGTTTATTAAGTATAAACATTTAATAATTGCAATTAGATACTAATAAATTTAAATTGTAATAAAAAAGAAGTTGAATTAAATTGTGTAGGTAAAATGTGTAATTTATAATGTTGCAGTATACGTTTTATTAATTTCCCAAGACAGCTTTTTTGTCGTTGACGTGTTTTCTGCCCCTAGGGCTTTATATCACTTTAATCCTCCACTAATGGTAGATTAGTTTAACCCAGAATGCTCGCCAACGCGTTTTAGTTTGAAGCTATTTATAAGTCACCAAGTCTAAATTATCTACTGTCCATTTATAAATAGAGTTTTTATCTATTAATAACTAGGTATCATTACCAAGGTGTAATAATGTAGTTTAATGCCATGGCTGTTCGCACAGATCACAGTGGACTAAGATCCTAACTCACTCACGCACTTTCCTTAGGAACACAGGAGGTGAAAGGAAACCATTGTTGTGCTACCTCCTAGCGTCGTTCGAATTAACACGTGCCAATAATTGACTTCAGCTTTAAGCTTTATGAAACTTCCTGATTAAGGTAATTTTCTCGAATGTGGATTTTAGGAAGACTCCTCGCTGGATCTTCTTCAATGGGAGGTTACCTTGGTTTACTTCTCTCATTTCATCCCTGAACAGAGATTTGCTGGTATAATTTCTTTTTTTTTTTTTTTTTTAATTCGAATTTACTTATAGTTTCATTATCTATTCTTTAGTGACATAAAGAATATGTATGTCCATTCTTATATTGGCCTAACACCTTTCGGGTAGTAAAGTCGTTGAAGGGGGGCTTTCGCTTCAAATTCAAATCATGAAACCATTCATGATATACTCCATTCAAACCATGAGTGGGTATACAACGTTACCATGGGCTGTCACCCATCCACATGATAACCATATTACCCAGTGTTGGCTAACGTTCAGTCATCTAACGGTTTATTCGAATTGGCAATGGTCGATGCTATTGGGTATTGTAATGTAGCAGGTACCTACAATATTTTTCGTAAGTTGTTTCTTCTAATTGATTTTTTTGTATATTCTCTTTTCTTTGTTTTAATATATTTCAAATTAAAGATAAAGTACTTTTTTGATATATATAGTTGATTTCTTTTGTTTTACATTGGAAATTGTAGGTCCATTTATACTTATTGATATTTCTTTTATTTCTGTTTATTGATTGTAATAAATTGAAACAAAACTATTTTTATTAAAAAAATATACATGATTTAGTTTTGAAACGTCTTGTAGGTATATCTGCATATCTGCTGCAGAGTGGATTTGTATTTCTTTTTTTGTTTTTTTTTTCAACCTGATGTTTTGAGTAAAAATGTGCGAGGGTAGGTAATTACTGTTTTGATTAAAATTCTACCTTTCAAGAATTTGTTTGTGAAGGTCTTGAATACATGGCGGTGTAAGCAGCTCCCTTTGAGTGTGTATCTACTTCAGCAATTCTTATTCCTCCAATCAAACCTCCACACCTTCACAAAAATGAAAAGACACGACAGAAAACCTCCCTTTTCTTCAATTTTTTGATGGGGGTGCAGTAATAGAAATACTGTGTAGGTAGAGCTGGTGTCTCTCTCTATTCTTTTTGACTCCATGGACCGATATCTTGTCAAGTTTATTTTTATGGGCCAACCTTCAACAAATAAAAACGCATTTATTGAAAAAAAAAAGTAAGATGTTTTACTTTATCTGTCTTTGTGCAGCCTAATAATAAAATAATATAAAATACAGGAAAAAACACAACGCACTATTTTTACAAGTAACGCGTCTATCAAAGGGTGTAAGAAAGAGGCGATGTAGTTATGTTGTAAAAGAAGCTCCAACTTCCAGCTTCGCAAGAGCGCATTTGTGTCCCGATCTCTTATCTCCTGATGACGGTTAAACCAAAAATTAGAGACTGTAAGTGTGTTTTTGTATTTACTGTGTACCTACAGTTTACTCAGAAACGTTTGTTGTCCTTTGTGGATCGTTTTCTTGATGATAATAGTGTACAAGAAGTTCGTACAGTAAAACTATACTATATTGGTTTGATGCTGTGCAGTGTGCAATGGATCAAGGACTGGTATTGTTCGGTGACCCTTCAGTCGCTAGGGACCACTGAGCTAGAATTTTATTTCCTTAATACTGAATTATAATAACAGTTTTTTTTTTAATGTGAAATAGTGACAGGATACACATGGTCGCTTTGAACAAGATCCCATCGTAATGAACATGTTCCCCTTCCTGTTCGACCGCTTGCTCAGAAGAGTTATTACTGACGTTTCGCTCCCATTAACAACGACATCTTCAAGATGGTTAATCACAGTACTTGTGAGACTCACTAGTCGGTTATGTTGATCCAGTCAGTACAGTGAATACTTTCTGTGCAATGACCTGAAGTGAACTTACATTGTTACCGCTATACATCTCTTCTACTCCATTTTTTTGTCATAGTAAGTACTTTTTTTATTTTTGTCACAGTGTACAATATTTTATACAATTATTATTATTTCAGTCGACACTTGACTGCCTAAAGTAATTCTACATCATTACTTCTAACGGAAGACTTCATTCGTTTGGTTTTTCATTTTTTCCCAGATTACTGAAAAATAAAACCAGAAACATATCTGACTCTTTAATTGTGGAATCAGTAATTTTTTGGTATTTACTCATACTGGGGTAAATAGAAAAATCCAAGTCTCCACACATAAAAAAAATTATGTGTGGAGACTTTGATTTATTCATTTACCCTAGTATCAGAAACATTTCGTTCTCAGAATGTATTTTTCAAAGGATATATATCAAAATACTTACGTGTACAGAATGGACTTCAATAAAAGCACATATTATTATAACTCGGTACTTTTTTGTACAAATTTTTTTGTTTGTGCAGAGAGATTGAATTTTATAAAGAAATCATTATTTCGTATTGATAAAGAAGTACAAAATAGATAACATAATGTTGTCCTTTGATCCAAATATTTTATTTTAATAAGAAAATCATTGATTACGGAAAGTGTGGTATGAAATTATTAAAAAATCCTTATTTTGTATAATTAGGTATATTAATATTCCATATTAAATTATTTTTTATTATAGAAAAATTGTCCTTTTTCCTGTATTTGAAACTATATTTGTTCACTTCGAAATGATGTAAGTTTGCTTCAAGTTTATTTTTAAAAGTTATTTTGTGGACAGACAAAGTTTGCTTGGATAGTATAATTTTATTTTTACAGTATCAGTGGATATTGGATTTAAATGGAGACAGCCTTGACAGATTTTAATATCAGTCGGAATAGCTTAGTCCGATAAGTTGTACAAAACAAGAAAACTTGTTCAATTCTTCCTTCAATAGTTTTATTACCTGTTGGTTGTGTGTTTTCCCATGCTGTAAATGAGAGTTTAGAAATCTTTATTTTTAAAAAAGTAAAAATGTATTGTTTAAAACTCCTAGTAACTCATCTGTGTAGTTCAAAACATTAACAATGATAAAGCGAATTAAACGATTGTAAAGCGTAAATAGAAAAAAAATATAACTAAAATGTACAATGTATAATGTATAGTCGCTTGTTAGAATTATCCAAGCATAAAATTAAATACCTGAAGCCAGTTGAACAATTCTAAAGAATAAATAAAATAAAACCAAAAAAAAAAAAAAATAAAAGATAGAGGTCATTTATAATGAACTGAGTAGTCACTTGCTAAAGTTATCCTAGCAGAAAATGAATACTTCATGCCGGTAAAACTATAAAGGGGGCTGTGTTATCAGATATCGCCAGTCGGCCTACTACATCATGGGCATTAGGCTTTATATATGAGATTTTACGTTTTTTTTTTTGGTATAAGGTTTTAGAGGGTTTGGCATCACCGAATTTCATTTATAAATCGGTGGTGAATATAAAGTTCTATCTATCCTTTGATCTTAATTAGTGTTTTTGAAAGGTTAACAGAACAGATTTGTGTGTCGACTGGTCTACACAGCTTTTGACTGGACTGCGGCAATAACTGTTGGAGGCGGCTTGTAATATCGTTACTCCAGTTCAGGGGTTCCAGCAACTTGAATACCAGTGTTTAAGATGTATCGCCACTTACATACTAGTGGAAGATACTGTTCTCTAGTACCTCTTGTTAGTCTGGATTGAACATCGTGAGAAGATAACAGCTCACATGCTTGCAATTTACCTTGGTTGAATAACCCGAAAGGTTACTTTGTAGAAGGCCAACAACAAATGGTGAGAAGATGCACAAATTGTGAAGCTATTCCGAAAGAAGATAAGAGGTAGGGACAGATAGCCTCCAAGCCAGCACCCGAGTGAGTGAGCCTTCTACCCACGAACGCTAACCCGTGGAACATACCTTCCCAGAAAAGTGGCTAAAGCTGGTGTTGTGCCCTTTAGTGAGACATACAAGAATGGCATGGACGGATAGCCCCCAAGCTAACGGGCTACTAAACAGACCTTGAAGTTTGAGTGAGAAGACGCTCTGTTCTGTTGTGCCTTTCTCAATTTCTTCCATAAGGAACAAACACTCAGGTAGCGGGGTTCAGAACTCTCCTCCACCAATACCCGGTGAGGTACATCGAGGAGACAACTGAATCTACCTGTTGAGGGAGTGACTGAGTTGCAGTTGTGGCACATAGCCAGATTGGCAAAGACTATTTGTTGCTGAGACACTCGCGAGGACGTTGCGGATGGGTGACTGGCTATCAAGGGGTTCACCCTTACTTAGTGTGGGGCTCCTGATCCCTGGCCGCCTTAACATAACAGATTTGAGTGAATTGGAGCAGGTGTTTTTTAAATAATCATGTGTCTTTTCTCTTAAGTTTCCGGCTAAGTACACTTCTTCAAGAACTGGCAAACCTCTATATAGTGAGCTTTCATTGAATAATTTCAACAGAGAGGCTTCTTTATTTGTGAAGTCCTTATGTCCCTAAAGACTGTCCGGAGAGTCCAGAAGTTATTTACTTTTAAGTCATTAGTTGTGCAATCCGTAATTGTGTGGTATTTACTCATTCTGAGGTAAAATAGATAAACAAACATATGTCTCCACACAAATGAAGTTTTATTCAACGCATTTCGAAGATGATGAACACAAAGTGTTCGAAACGCGTTGTTGCTGTTGAATAAAACTTCATTTGTGTGGAGACTTTTGTTTGTTTATCCATTTTACCTCAGAATTACTTTTAAGTGATGTAAAAAAATTAAATAATATATTATAAAAAAATAGCCAAAAGTAATTTAAATTAAAAAAATATAACATTTATTAACGAATTAATAAATTAGGACTTAAATGGGTTCCATTGAAAAATTACATTTTGACAAGAATATTTATTATTGATAATATTAATCATTGTTTTGGAGCCGAAGCTGTAGAGCCCGAAAATGTTTATTAGTTTGAGTTGAAGCCAATTTCCTTGAAGTAGACTCGGCCTGTTTGTTTAACTGACAGAAAACTGTTATTAACTTTTTTTTTTTGGCCTACTGAGATAACGTTTACATGATGATGAAACTGGAGGAATACATTGCAAAAGTTGATCTTGGAGCTTCGGAGTTTTTTTACGGGCGTTGAAACACTGACATTTTCTCACAAATTCTTTGAACATAATATGAAATGTTTGAGTTGCAATTTATCTCTTACTCGATTGTTCGTAAACAGGTACTCACTTTGTACTGAATTTAAAAGAAATGTGGGCTAATAAGTAAACTCGTTCAGCACCCTAGTGTCTGACGGAGTAGCAAATTTAGCTATATATGTAATATATCCTGGAAAAGTTACCATTCCTTATTGGGCCAGTGGTGTTTTTTTCTAAATACTGATGTGTACTTTGATGAATCCGTTTCGTTTTTCACTGGAATTAGTTTTGATGCACCTACTAGTGGATTACGTGGACCTCGAATCAGCACTGTTTGCCCACTTGACGGCTTCCAGCCATCTTATCTCTGTTGACAATCCAACTCACTTCCTCATTCTACAGCCATAACAAGCGCCGTTATATGACGATTGCATAACGTTGTCTTCAACATATTAATATCTTTAAATATTCGTGAGATTGTGTTCTAGAACAAGCGTGGGTATTCTGCGGCCTTAAGGCAGGCTGCATATGGTCTTTTGAACAATGAAATGCGACTTCTGTGGTTTGTCGAGAAAAATGTTTCAAAATATAAAGAATTACAATTGTGGCAATAAAACAAAATTTTGGCACTAAGGAAGAAAACTCCTCATCAACCATAACTTGAGAAGTCTAAGCTTTTAGAAAATCATTTTCCTGAGTTAACAAAAGGAGTAAACGAAGCAGTGAGGACACTGCTGAATCTTTTGAAAGATGTGAAACAGTTTTAGATGCACTGATTGAGTAGTATAATGATAGATTTAAATATTTTGTAATGTACCTAATATATAAGAATTTGGTTATCTATTTGTGGTGTGTTTTTGGTGGACGGTGCAAACGTGGCCTTTACTCCCAGCAAGTATCCCCCACCTCTGTTCTAGAACCTTTCGACGAAAAGTCAGCTTCCGATTTACAACTTTTCGTATATAAAGAAAGAATACAATTTTAAGTAACGTTCGTCTTACCGATGTTACATTTTATTGCTCAGAAAGTTATAGAAATTAAAATTATATTAGAAATTATTACTACTCATAAAACAAAAATTAATTGCTTATAAATGATAATTTTTTTAAATCATGAACGTGAATGAAACGACGGTAATCAATGTTGTTGTTTATTTTGTCGAAATATGCAAAATAAGAACAACAACCTTGACTTTTTGCAGAATAACAAGCGTAAAAAGTATCCGGTTGATTCAAAAGTGGGTGGGATCTATAACCCACCTTGAGGGGTGTTTAGTCATGATGAACTAGTGCCCATCTCAGTACATCCCACTTTTCTATACGTATATTTCTTTTTCTAATTTTTCCTATATAAATGAATACTTACGCTCCATAGAACAGAACTTGGCTTGTCCACATAATGTTATATTGTAGTGTTTCAACTGGGGAATAAGTAAAACAAAATCTGCGATGATCTACATTCAACTTTCCTGTATTTAAATCTGTTATCAGGAACAACTAATAAATCGTTTGCGTTATCAGAGTGTAAGATATTGCAGAGTTCATTCGGTTATGAATATCTTTTAGCTACAATTTGAGGAACTTTATAAAACCATCATAAATAAAAACCACAAGTAGTGATAATAATAAAGCAACTCTGTTTTTAAAATTAATTATTTTCAATTTATCTGAGAAGTTCAAATTGAAAATAATGTAATAATTGAAATCTTTTAAACTGTTCAATGTAACAGTTTAATTGTAGTAAAAACCGAGAACCTAATGAGTTTGATTCTAATAATAATAAATACTTTTCTTCTTCTCGGAATTTTGTCACGGTTAATTATTTGAAATCACCTTTTTGCCAATGTTTCGTCTTTATTTTAAGTCATCCTCAGGGCTAGAAACCCAAAAACAATGGACATTTACCATATCTTATCTGCATCACAATCATCATAAAAATTCCAAAATCTTACTTACTCAAAGCTAGAATGTGATGTAGGTAACATCAATGTCCATTGTTTTTGGGTTTCAAGCCCTGAAGTTGTCTTAAAGTAAAGACGAAACATTGGCAAAAAAGTGATTTCAAATAATTAACCCTGACCTAATTCCGAGGAGAAGAAAAATAGTTATTAGTAATTGTGGTACCTTTAAAACAGTACCTTTAAATAATAATAATAATATATTTTAAAGAATCTGTAATAAAACAATTACTAATATGAAATTTAATTTTCTAATTTTAGAGTGAATTTCATTTTAGATTATGTCATTTCTTATCTCTTTTTTTGTAAAGTATTTTTTTGTAGTATGCATTATTTCGAGTGATAAATCATTATTTTCTAATTTTAAAAAGAAATTTACTTTTAGTACTTCACTATTTTTACTAAGATTAAAAATTTCGAAAAATGAATACATATGATGGAATAGGAGCTTTATTCATATATGACCTCTGCAGTGTTGTAGAGAATATGATATTTTTATCATGTTGTATTTGCATAGATAGTATTAAATAAAAAGTTTTAAGTTTCTGAAATGACTAGAAAAAGATGCACCACTTTTGACATTAATTACGGTAAAGTATTTTTCTGATGATTCATTGTTACTCAAAAACAATGGAGTTCATTGGTACACCAAGGTCGAAGTGTCTGTCAAATGTTATTAATATCCTGTAAACAGGGTGACTTGAACATATGCGATTACAACATATGGGTACAACTGGTTATTACACTGCGTACCATCTACCCACACACCCAGATTTCATTCTAAAAAAATGTCAAAAATGCATTGTAGGGCATCTCAAAACTTGTGAATCTCTCTGAATCCCAGGATTGATGTCATTCATGTTCACTCTATTACACTACTGTAAAGTAAGAACTGGTTTGTCTTCAAAAGAGTGGAAGCTGTAAAATTATTTGAGTGCGTTGTGAAGAATTGTATTGAGGATAACAAGTGAAATATATTATCTCTAATGCTAAAATGATAGTAGTTTTTGACAGAAAAGGTTTTTTAGTGAGATTTAATTGAATATAATTGGAAGAGTTGATGACTGTTGTCTTTAGTGTTTGGACGATAATAGAGAAGGCTGAGGACATTGGCCAGTGTTTGTCAGGCGCTGACTCACGCCCCTCCACAATATACGTCCTTGCCATTCAAGCCACCATCTCTTAAAACTTTTCAATATCAATGCGATTTCAGTCAGACCACATGCTCTTTTGTGCTTCAACTGTGTTTTATCAAAACCAGTTAACCTGTTTTCCTGCTGTGAAACAATGAACGTGTAAAGTGTTTCGATCAATGTTAAAGATAATAACCTAGCTGCCCATTGTTAAAACCATTTCCTCCTCAGTTCTTTGCAGACCGTTGTACTGAGTCATTCTTAGCTTGTTACTCAGCTGTTTCTATCACGAATTATCCCCCCTTAGATATCAGCAAGACGGATGTAGCATAGTCCTAACTAGACTTTTTTTTATCACCTAATTATGACCTCCCCTGGAACATAATCCTGTCAGAAAGAAACACAGTTATTCGCCATGGTAAGTTATAAAAATACCGGTTTCTAAAAAAAAAAACTTACTTTAAAAAAATACGGATATGACTCAAAATACTCTGAAGAAACGAATTATGAATCATACGGCTACTCAACACTATGGATCTATTCTAACACTATATACCCTAAATTCATATAAAAAACTAAACTAGTTGATTGTTTTAGCTTTTTTTCTTCTTTTTTTTTGCAAAACGGAAACTAATGTGTTTGTATTTTTTGTAATATCCAATTAATTTAATCTCCTTTGGCCAATCAGAGAAATAAACGCTCCCGATCCTTGCTTTGATGTTTTATTACACCCAGCTTCAAAATTAAGCATATTTACAGATTTATCGAATATTAACTATTACCTTAAACCTATAATGTGAAATTGAAAATGAAAAATGCATTAATTATCTGTTAACCAGTAACGACAGTGTGATTTCTTGAAAGATGCACTGGTGAAACGTTACTTGGTATGATTATAAAAATAATCAAAACATAATAATAACAAAAATAATATATTCAAAGTGCATTATTTTTTTACTAATTAATATATTTTTGTTATTAACATTTGTTGCAATAGACTTACTGGTCTATAAATTGTTTTTATAAAAAATAATTTTATTTATTCATTCGTTAATTAATAGAACTCTCTCTTTTCAGTTTTTCTTTCTTCTTTCGGTCTCTCTTTTGGTATTCAAAACAACAAGAAAAAAACAAATTACTTTCTGTAAGGTGGAGAGCATGTTTGTTTAGTTAAGTAAATGAAGCTGTACGTGTGCAAGTAAAGGGAACACGGTCTTTATTGATACATGTTTGTGAAGTGATATTGCGAGTGTAGCAAACTTTATAAGAAATGGAGATGTTATTCAATAGGGCTGAGGAGATGAGAACCTCATTCATTCTGCTCCCGTGTTTTCAAGAAAAGATCTTCTTCCCATTTGCGATATGAAATTACAAGTACGCCTGAGTTTTAAACAGGCATTTATTTGAAACTAGGATTATTTAGAGTGTCTACAAACAATGACAATTTTTGTTTTCACTAAAGAAAAAAATAGGGGTCTTCAAGATACTTCAATTTAGCCCAGTGTTGCCAACTCTAAACCTTAATCTTCAGATCTCATGGAGATGTAGCGGTCCTTCAGGGACTCGATATCAGGTTGAACATTTACAGTGGATCAATACAAAGATATGAATTCTCTAGTCACATCCATCGTGGAGGATGTTGTTAAAATATACTCGTAAGACCGAACCCTTCCCAAACTGACAAAACTCCTTCACGACTCAAGAAACCATACGACCACGAATTAATGTATACCGACAAACCAAACAAAATAGTACAGACCTTTACACACTGACCTCACAATTACAATAGTACTATAATTCAGCAGTAGTATAGTAGGTCGGTGACCTGGAACTGCTAATTACAACGTGCACAGCAGTGCACGGCAAGAATCTTTGATCATTGGATTTACAAAGGAATAGTATAATTTTGTTCTGAGGTAAAATGGATAAACAACCAAAAGTCTCCACACAAATGAAGTTTTATTCAATAGCAACAACGCGTTTCGAACACTTCGTGTTCATCATCAGGAAGACACCAAGGCTGTGGTACTGAAGGGTTGGTGTCTTCCTGATGATGAACACGAAGTGTTCGAAACGCGTTGTTGCTATTGCATAAAACTTCATTTGTGTGGAGACTTTTGGTTGTTTATCCATTTTACCTCAGAATGAGTAAATACCACATATTACGGATTGCACAACTAATGATTTATAATTTTATTGATGTTTTATTGTAAAATATAACCACAATATCGCTTCTTTGTTTGACTATGTGCTCATTTAATGCACAATTTACAGACATATAAAGCCTAATAGTAATAACAATTTTGTGCTGTGTTTTTGTAAATATTTTGGACTTTTTCCATGTTAGAGTGCCAAAAGATATTTTTATTTTTTATCCTGTAATGGGCATATTTTTTCGTGTCTATTCATATAATGCCTTGAAGGCAGATTCGTGAAAATCAGATGTCAAGACCTCTAACCTAAACATTATAAATATGTCTTATCTTTACTATTTTGGTAGATAAACATTAAAACTATCTAATTATGGATGATTATCTGACTGTTGTTTGGTATTTTTATTTAAAAATGTCATTGTAACTTTAAATATATACAAAACTAAAGTTTATCGGGACTCGGCCAGTTCTTCAAGGTTCAAATGAAACTCTCATTGCCAACGTTTCGGTTTTTATTTAAAACCTTTTTATAGGCCGAACTATAAATTTTGAAATTTATAACTGCTTATGAAAAAGGTTTTAAATAAAAACTGAAACGTTGTCAATGAGAGTTTCATTTGAACCTGAAGAACTGACCGAGTACCGATAAACTTAAGTTTTGTTTCTATTCCACGGTCGATACTTTTGTCAATATTTAAATGTATATATATTATATATAATTAAAAGGTTATAATCATAATTAAATATGGAATGCTGAAATACAGCAATACTAATACCTTGAGAGATTGTTTTAGAGAAAAATGCATGTGACAAATGACATTGGGATATGAAGGGTCAGCGTATTTTAACTGTTCTCACGCCACTTCACAGGCTGTAGTGCTTCTAGTCCTCTAAAATGTAAACCATAGCAAATGCTTATGTCGAATATTTCACATTTCTGTAACTCCAATTATTGAAAAGTATTTGATTTAATACTTTATTTAAATTAATTTATGTAAGAGTATTTTATTTAAACATTCTTGGCAGGAATTACTTCAAAATTAATACCTTAAATTATTTCCTTTTTACAAGTGATCAAAACTTTCATCAAAGTTTATCAACTTTCAAGAAAAGTTTTATGTTAATCCGTTTGTTAATTCCTTCACTTTTCTGACAGCAAGTAACTTCGCTTTAGTACATCTGGTGAGAATTTATATCAATTCTTTCAGTATTTTATAGAAGTTATTTGACTCTAAGGATTTGTAGATAAACCTGTTTGAATGATTTCAGTACCTGGCGATGACAGCTTTTAACATAGTATGTACTTTAATTCTTGTATTTAAGTTTTTGATTCAATTTGGAAAAATAATTCAAGTCTCTTTGTAAGAATTATTTTTTATAAACAACGCGTTTCGAACAGATAGGATCCTTCTTCAAATGTTGTGGTGGATGATAGAAAGGACTCACTAGTCTTTCCCATCTTTGTCAATAGGTAATGTAATGTATAAGAAACATGTAAATATGTGTAAAATAATGTATAAGAAATAATGTAATGTGTTGGAAACGCTTTGCTTGTTTAATTCATTGGCGAATGTAATATGCAATTATTGCACAAAAGCAACATGAATGATTTATGCTGGGAAAGACAACTTAGGCTGAAATTATAATACTCTGTATCCTGGCACTACTCTGTAAAAATGTTAGGAAAAGTCACTGGAGAGGTTCTTCATTACATCTGGGAATATCAGTATGTATTTATGGTAAACGGGACATATGTTAGAGATTCATGAGCAGGGAAGCGGATTCATTATAATCTTGTCGCTGAAGGTAAAAGAGGAGCCGAGGGGGAATAATGAAGGTGCACTGGATTGTTTGAGGAAGATGAGAAAATTTAAATAACTGGGTTGAACAGTCAGCAGGGTTTGGGGGCTGCCATGAGAAATAATGCAAAAACGATAATGGTGTTCTTTTGTTTCTTCAAGATATATCGACCAAAAAAGATTAGAAAAAAAAAATGACCAAATGAGTGGTTACAATGGAAGAAGTGAAGAGTGCAAATTTGATGAGACGTTATGGGGAGAGTTGAATTATATATTACTTTTGGAACAGTTTTGAAATGATTCCTGCGAGTAACGGGGATGCACTAATTAGAAGATGGTAGGTAGCAATCGTGCTGGGGTCGTGGGAAGTGGTGATATGTAGCCATCAGGGAGGAATTCCTCTCCGTTTTTGTTCAAGATCGGTGTCAGAAGTGTTTTGTCAAATTTATTTAACTACCTTTCTTGAGTAGACCTAAGTGATCGGATTTATCGAGGTTCTACTTCCTTCAGTTTAATGGTTAGTTAGTTTATGGTTAGTTTTAATCAGTTGGGAAGGTAATACGTTCCCAAGAATCAGCTCCTGAAGGTTTAGATTGTAATCTTTTCTAAAACTATCTGGTGGACAAGGCTTCGCTGGTACATTTGGAATGTAAAATCATGCTGAATGTATCGATGATGGTTCATTTTAAATGAAATAACAAACATAACGTATAATTGAAGTCTGACAGTTGTGCCTTGTCCTACTTATCTTTTGTCTGTTAGCTGTTCTATGAAGAATTCTTGAAGCTGTTTACTTGGTAGGTTAGAATAGATTAGGTTACAGTAGAATGTTAGGTTACCACATCATAAACATGCTACATAGGGAGTCATAAATTTTCCCTAACTGAAGTACATTTAGAGTAGAGATCTTAACGAGTACCTGGCATCTCTTACTGACTCCAGACTTTTTTACGGGACATAATCAGATTTTTTTCACCTCTTGCGTGAATAAATCGAGAGGCGAATAATAATAAAGCCGATCACGCGAACCACTGAGCTACCCTCGTTCCTCGTTACACTTGCTAGTCTCATTCCTCTATGTTTAGCGTTTAATTATAAATGTCTTTTTCTTTGCTTTTTAAGTGTCATAGTTTTTATTTTTAAACTTGATTTATGTTATTTAAACTAAAACTATTTTATTTTAAGAATGTTTCATAATCATTTTTCTTATTAATCTTCCATTGATTGACAGATGAGTACTGTAAAAGTTAATACCTTTATTTTGTGGTTAACCTTTGAAGCTACAATCAATTTTATCTGCCTAAAACCTTCTCTGGCTTAACCATGACCCATAATTTTTTTTTCATTAATATAGCAATTTTGGGAATACTTGCAAACATAGAGATAAGAATCTATGTTTATTTTTATATAAATGAAGACGTGAAATAAAAAAAAATGAACATCTAAAGAACAATAAAAAAGTCAGAAATGGGCTAAGATGTCAACGCAAACAACTCTCCATCGTCATAGTCACATTCGAACTGAAACAATTCTGAAAGGTCATAGTTTTGGTTTAAAGAGTACGTTTCTGAATTTCTTACTGTGATTTAGACAGTGTAGTATGTACATATATAGATTTAACAGTTATTTGTTGTATATGTCTGGAATTGTCCAAAATCAATTACATTTGCTACATACAAATTAATTGGATAAATTTTCTTTTCTTCCAAATGTAGTGAGTGGTTTTTTATGCCTTATCTCCTCTTGTTCATACCTGATAGTCCATACTATTGTTAGGCTCTCACATATGCTTATTAGCTGAACATTCTATCATTAAAAATTTCAAGGTAAAGCTATCAAACACGTGCTAACTAGAATAAAATAATATTATCTATAACATATAAAACAAGTACAAACTTTTGAGGAAACCTTATAGCTTATCATTTAGTATGCATATAAACTTCGTAAAATAAATTACCAAAGCGATTGTTTGCCTCTAAGTTTAATTAATTCAAAAGTTTTGAGAGCTGATAATCCTTTACTAAATTAATATATAACGGAGCTTTTGAAAAATCCGTTATATATTGCCTTGTTCTTTTGATCGCCATTATGGTTTGTAATTAGTTATAATTTTAAATTAGGTATTTTAACAAAGATTGAATAAATATGTGTTAGTTGAATGTGGTAAGAGTGTGATGGTGGAAGCATGTTTCGTAGGTCCACACCTGGGAATGAGGTTGTAGCGAATAGAAAGCGGAGGTGGTTGGAGGTCTTGTAGCATCTATTTGCGACAGTAGGAAGTAGAAGATCCCCCTCTCTCAGTCAATGCTTTTCTTTTATCTCCGTTTAGATGAAAGCGTGACTCTTTTTAACTCTTCCTCATCATTTCTCTTAAATGCTGATTTTCAACTGAAATCTTTCTTCTATTATGGTAACGGTGATTTCATCAAACAAAACTGTTCTTTGGCTATTATAACGTTTGGCTCATATACCTTTTACCAATATAAATAACTTACATTACGATAGTAACTTGTTAAATTAACTAACTTACAAACTTATTTCTAATTTACTCATTGATGAAACAAGGTAGTGCTTTAGGTGCAATGGTTATTGTTATCTAGTTTATGTGATACCTGTACTTAATCTAGAACAATCTGAGGTTGAAACAGTTATTTTTTTTAAAGAAAATAAGTTAAGAGATTTATTAATTGCAGATATAATAATGAATTACAGCAGAATTGTGTGTGTGTGTTTGTGCGTAAGTGCATTTGTGTATACGTACGTTTGAAATATCTATAGTTTTTTTTTTTATTGTAACAACATGCTCCGCTAGAAGGCATTACATGCATTAACATAATGGTACACAATAATTCCTATTAAATTATGAGTATGCTGCAAAAACAATTATAATAATTAATAATGATGGTAATAATGAAAATCCAAATTAATGTAACAGTAAGCAACAATAATGATCACAATGATACAAAGCAATACTACCAACAAAATAACAACAATAAAATGATTATAAATGGAACAATGCTAACAGACTACATGATAATCGCGACTATTCACAAACATAATCGATATTTTACCTATTCATACCAATGTATAATATAATAATAAAGAGGTCAAATATTTTATCTATTTAACGAATACTTACTCGTTACAAATGTCATTATAAGGTGCTTTGTCTAATGTTGACACTGATTTTGAGTGTTCCGGAATAAGATTTTCAGCCTAAAACCATGAAGAAATATATATTTTGTAAGAAGATAATGGTCGAGAAGCAATTATAATGTATATATGTGTACTTAAAGTGTTTTGTCTGAAGATAGTAGCCCTTGCCGTCTATGAGTCATACAGGTCGGCGCCACAATACTTACCAACTTATAAGTGATGGTAACTCATACTAATTTCTAAAACGTGGCAAAAACGAAATATCTAAATTTCTAAAACGAAATATCATTAAGTATTCCAACAGTCTCAGGGAACCTTCTATCGAATACTCTCTACTTGTCGCAAGATACGTTGTATCTCGAGCAAATCTTCGGATATCGAGACGAATTTTTGTTCGAAAATTACATCCTATATTGAAATATTCATATGTTGGTACGTTCGTAAGTTCAAGTACCACTGTATTGTAAAAAAATGAAACAGTTATCTTTGGTTCATTGCCTATATAGTATTGGATTTGTAATTGAGATGAGAATATGAGTGAATGAAAGGAATGCCTGAAATGATTGATGCCTTGGAGAACGTTATGCAAACAGCGCTGTGAACTACTTTTACTAAATGCATGAGTACTCACAGGTAAACAGAACATGGTCTACTTTTACTCAACGCTTCAGAACTCGTAAGTAAAAGTTTCAACTGATTCTTTAACAAGCGGAATGTATTATCTATAACAAAAATGCTTTGGTTTGTGATATTGTGAAAACTTCGCCGTGGTAGTCTATAAAGCCTCGTTTAGGTGTCAGTATCCTCAACGTTTTACTCTATAGATGTTAGAACTACTTTGGGCTGATTTTATTTTTTCTTAAACTATTCGAACACCTATTTAATTATTATATTAATTCCCTTTTTTATAAACTAAAGACGTACGTTGGAGTCGAAATTTTGATATTGATTTTTCAATAGAAAAGCTCCTGTTAAGGTCCTCTGGGTTTAGTTTTGGCAAATTGTATGTGCATACGTATTGTTGTGTGTATACGTGTATGTGTTTGTGTGTATAGGCAGGTTTCTCAGAATCCTGAAGTATTGTAATCAGTAATTTTTGTAGATACCTTACAATGACTCTGATCCAGCTTTATAACAGTTATATTCTGTAACATAGACTTAATTTCGGCTAAAAATGTTTGTTAAAAAAAATTAAAATAAAAAAATTGTTTCATATTTGTAAAAATAATAATTCTTGTACAAAACGTGTAATTAATGCATGCTGCAATAAAGTAAAAAAAAATACTTACTATGACGAAATTTAGGTTTTATTGATGTACTAAGTCCAGTATTTTGAGATGGTACTCGTATTCCCTGAGACGTAACGAACAGCGCCCTCGGTGCAATGTTTCGCAGAAATATATGCACTCTGTTTTGATTAAAAAAATGAATTGTTCTTATTCTTAACTTTGAACATCTTTATACTCGTAGGTATATCAGTCGTATATTTGTTATGCAATTCCTAGATATTGGTGGATTGGTTATTGAAAAGATGTTTTGAGAACATAGGAGTAACTGAGTGGAATCATGTTGTGTCTAACCATGTTAAACGAAGGACCATGAAGGTTTCAAATTTTGAATTACAACCTTCGCAGTTATGGCTGGTGAAACTAGAGTTTAAAAAAAAAAGAACATTTACATTATATTGCTACAACATTATGAAACGCGTGGCACTGACCTCTCTCATCTATTTAGAGTAATTGCGATGACTCGAGCAAGTTTTTTTTTGCCTATCCAATTTGGCAACAGTTTCAAGTTTTGTTTTGAAATTTCCTCTTTTCTCTGTCCGACGGCCAATTCTGAATCTCCCAGTTTGAAATAGCCCTCATACGACCCCCATCATTTCAACATAACCCACAATGTCCCTCTTTATTCTTTTCCATTTGATAAATTCTCTTAATAGGATATTTGCTGTGAACCGAGTCTTCTTTTCCTATTTTTATGTTAAATAAAAATTATTCGGGCACGATATATTTTCTAATAAATAAAGACTTCTTAATGTTACTAGTTTGTTTCCCTTCCTAATCCAACTACCTATAAAGTAATTCATTTAGAATTATTTTCCTACTTAAAAGAAGTTTTTATCAATACCTACAATTTTTTGTAGTTTTAGGTGAAGCGAAATAGAATTTGTACATTGAGTCATGGCTTGTTTTTGGTCTTCTTCTTTTATGAAAGACGTCTTCATTATAGATTTTCTTTAGACAGTAGTTGAAAAAGTCAATATTAAACCATCTTTTGAATAATTCTGTCTATTTCCTCAGCATATTTAATTACTTTTACTGATAACATGATATTACTCTTCAGTATTAACCTTAGTCTAGGTCCTAGACTAAGCATTCCATAAGTGATATTCTCCATTTCTTTGTTCTTATCAGCATCAGGAATATTGAGTTTTTGCACTCAACATTATTACAGTATTGGGATTTCTAAAGTAAATTAGATTGAATGATTTCATTTCGAAGTATCCGTTTTAAAAAACGATTGAAACTAAGTGCAGATTATAATACTGGATGTGTAACTCCATTATCTTTTATATATATATATATATATATATATATATACCTACATTTTGGTAGCAGTCCTTCTTTGACACACACATTATTGAAAATGACACCAAATTTAGCTGATACCTGTTTCTTAACAAGTTTCTCAATTTTTCTAAATAACACTCTCGTTATTTCGTCTACACAATAAAGTACATCTCCTATGGTCGACATGTTTCGAATGATCAACATTCATCATCAGGACGTGAATAAGATCTAAGGTGAAATATCTGGTTTATATATACATAGAGAAGGTAGAAGGGGTTGTTTTCCATAAAGTTTTCACCTTAGATCTAATTCACGTCCTGATGATGAATGTTGATCATTCGAAACATTTCGACCATAGGAGATGTACTTTATTGTGTAGACGAAATAACGAGAGTGTTATTTAGAAAAATTGAGAAACATGTTAAGAAACAGGTATCAGCTAAATTTGGTGTCATTTTCAATAATGTATATATATATATATATATATATATATATATATATAATATATAGAGAGAGAGAGAGAGAGAGAGAGAAAAGAGAGAGAGGAAAGAGAGAGAGAGAGAGAGAGAGTGTGTGTGTGTGTGTGTGTGTGTGAGATTTCATTTTCACATTACAATACAACTATTAAAAGAGTCGAGTTATTGAAAGTGGGTCCTAGTTTATTTCTGTTTTTAAAGTATATGTATTCACTATAAAATTGAAAAGATGTTCCTAAACGATATATACATTACACAATAAACACGTGATTGAATCAATATCGTTAAACCACTAGGAAAATAAAGAAAACTCTCTGAAGAAAATGTTCTGAAGCCTTTCAATTTATGTTATCAGCGAACAACATACTAACAATGGCAAACAACTTTTATTTTTTAACAATGGCTATTGTTAGTTTGTTGACATAAATTGAAAGGTCTCAAAGCATTTGCTTCTTTTTCTTTATTTGTCTAGAGTTTTTTTTTCTGATATATATATATATATATATATATACAATAATTTGTTTGCATTATTTATTAATGTCTGCATTAATGTAGTAGGATTGATGTAGTAGGAGATGTAATTAAGGCCCATTACTTTTACGTGAATATGCATGGATAACAAGTGTTAAATTTTTTTAAAAAAAAATTATTTTTTTCGGAGTTTGAGAAGTTTATTGTTATAAGTTTTATAATACTTAAGTTGAAAGGATTATTGTCACCCAAAGAAGCGTGATTTCCAGCATGTTAGTAATCTCTTGAATATACTCAGATCTTTTAAAGGAGATCTTTTAAACTTACGTTTAGTTAAGTTAAAAGTAGATTATTCGAGAATATTTACTAAACATTTATGAAACAAAAGTTGTTCACAATCATTAATGTAATTGTGTTGCCTTATTAGTATAATTCTATTATTCTCCTATTAGATATTCACATTTCACTGAAGAATAAATGTTTCATTTGAGTGAAATAAAAAAACTTGAATGAAATAAATCGTTGAAATAAATCCACTTCTAATTCAATCGCTATCAAACAAAGAGGAAGTTTAAACTTAGCGTATCTTTTTTCTCTAAGCTTGTTTAACTTTTCCACTGAAATGCTACTCCCTCTTAGCCTGCTTTCTTCAGACAATACATGATTTATTTCCCTAAGGGTTTACTCAGTGAATCTAAAAAACCACTTACGCTGATCCCTTAGGAACTCGCTCCAAGCATATGGTTCACATATATTTCTTATTCTACTGAATTGCGAAACTTAAGAACACAATAAGTTTGTTAAAAATATTAATTGAGATGTGTTCGATAAAAGAACGAGAATGATGCTATAATACATTTTTTTTTTTAAATATATACATATCTTTATTGCTCTTCAGTGTACCCTTTCTATCCCTACCTTGTTCTAAACCGGAGGTGGGCAATCTCTGGCATGCGTATCAAACTTGGCACGCCGATGACTTGTTTCTGCCACGCAAGAACACAGGTTATCCTTAGCATGGATGCAAGCACATGTTACGCTAAGTACAGACAAAAAAAAAATACTTTCCTTGGGGTATAAGCTTTCATGCCATCACAGTATATGTACGTCCAGGTGGTGAAGAGGTTTAAGCTCTACGAAGCTAAAGAGGTCTCAAGAAAAAGAAGTTTTATCTTGTTGCCATAGTTACCTTCTTTCTTTAAAAGGTTAAATAATTTGTTTCCTGTTTTTTTATACTATGCTTTACTGCACTGACGTAATTTATTATTTTTTCATTTAAAATTTTCTTAAGAGATACCAAATATGTTCTAAAAAAAATGGCTGGCACGTGGAAAAAGTTTGTGTCAGAGACTTGGCTGATTTTGGCACGCACTCTCAAAAAGGTTGCCCCACCCCTGTTCTAACCGCATTGTTCATCATAGTCCTGGAAGTTTTCATTTGTGAGTTCTTTCATAATTCGTGACACTTTATATTTTACAAACCTTAACAGTGAAATTTCGCTTCTTTGAATACAGATTGGACCTTGGGGAAAAGTTGTAGTCACATGCTGGCAGGTTAGGCGAATATATGGATGGGCTACTGCTGGTATGTTGTACTTGGCTAGAAAAACCTTGACAAGAAATCAAGTTTGCCCCACTGTTATCCGACTTTTTTTTCCATAGATCGTGCCTTTTTGGTAATTTTTACTTTCAACTTGGAGTTGCGATAAAATTACTTGCACCCCTATGTTATTTACGCCCCAGGAAGGGCGGAGGCGTCCGTCCTGCCCTTGGGTCATTCTTAAAGTCTTCGTGGCCATCTTACTAAGAATTCACTGTCATGTATTCTTTTTCAACAAGGGATGATTTTTCCAAGCTTTATACACAAGAAATTCCACAACCGTTAAATTCGTTCAGCTTCCAAAATATTTATCATTTTTTTCACCATAAAGAAACAAATATTTTGCTGTAAATGGAGTTCATGGACAGAAAAATATATCTAATGGTATATAAAAGGTGGTAATTGAAGGAGGGGAGGTTCATGGTCCATGAACTGTTGGATCAAAAACGTGACTAAAGCCTACGAGTAGATCGTCAGAGTGTTGTAGCATTGACTATCGTTACTTCATAGTCACATCTTATATAAGTAAATCAATTTCTGTTGTTGAGCAATGTACCATTGTTTGGTATAAACTGCTTATAAGTAGAAAAAGCAAAGTAGAGTCTCCATAAAAAATATAAAAGCAATACAATTTGGGAACTTAGTATTCTTCCTCAGATTGCATCCAATTGGCTTGATTTCCTTTTATTTAGATTTAAGTCTGTTATAAACTCGTCTTATAATTATAACAATAGACCAGAAGGTAGAATTAAAATTATTTAGCTGGGTATATAGGTAATATAATTACATATATGGGGTTATCAGAGTGGAGCTGTGAGAAAACATTTCAAACCCCCTCTCACTCTGCTTTGATCAGTTCTTTATATGAATTGCAGAAGTAATTAAGTTATCCTGCTTTGTAGATAAGCTTTGTGCTATTTAATAAGCTCTGGGGCCCTCCTTTACCTCTGTTCTCCTCTCTGTCTGAGGAAACCTTATATAATATTGAGGTTGAAGAACAATCAAGTAGCTCTTACATGACATTATGATAAGGATTTTTAACAAGAGTCTGTGAACAAAAACAAATGTTCATATTTAGAGCCATTGAGGCAGCTTTCTTGAAATTTGAGCTTCTAGGCATTCCTTTGTAGTGTGTAATGCTTTTGTAACAAACTGGTTTTTAAAATGGATAGAAAGCTATTAAAACATAACATTTATGTTTTGAGCTGATACCGAGCTTTCATTTCAACTAGAACCGGATTCAGAGTTGGTGGACAATAACAAATATTGGGTCCAGACACGTGATTGGAGTTTTCAATTCCTGAAACCCTGCTTACGATAAACCTACCTTAGCTGAGTTCATTTTTACAAAAGCAAAAGAAGGTCTTTGCCAACTTGGGTTATTCAATAAATAAATTTATATGTTTCCATAATTTTTTATTTATAAAGAATTTTCACAAAGAACTATTTATTATAAAATATTTTGTTTGTGAAGGAAACTAGAACCTGTAAGAAAAATCATGTTTTCTTTAATAGACATTTTGAATACAAACTTAGTTGAATAAAGTTTAATTCCAATCAAGAACTGTAATTAACATTAAAGTAATTAAAGATATTATTCATAGGTAGAGTAAATTATTTTTCCTCGTTGCTTCTGGTCTGAGTCTTCGAAATGATATATCGACAGCTTAGCTTGCTTGTATACCATATATAATTTCTTAGTTTACCGTAATATAAGTATAGTGATCATGAACAAAAGTGATTTCGTTATTTTGACAGTATGCATGTTGTGAGGTTGGTTTAATCCATTTTTGATAATTTTTTTTTTTTGTCATGACGAACGATTGATGTGTATGCAAAATTTGTTAACAATGTTTTAACAAAACGAGACAAATATAATTCGTGGATTAGAACCATATTGTTTTTGAGTAATATTACTCCACGGAAACTATTCTATTTAGTATTATCTTTTTGTGAATAACGAATGATAAAGATTGCGTGATATTTACAATATTATTACGATAAATTTAATGCTAAAAATGACAATTATTAAATTTTACCTGTGTTCCCTGTCTGTATGTTAAATTTTAATTTTAGTTAAAGCTCAGGGTTCAAAGCATTAATTCACTAGAAGTAAATTTCTCTTAAAATATAAGATAATAATATATTTTACTGTTAAAATAATTCATATTGAAGATAATTAATTAAAAGAAAATACGTAAAGTGTATTTTACGAAGTATGAAATAATTTATATTGTTTAGGGATAGTTTATCATGAATCATCAAAGATCTTTTTCAGTATTTAATACTTAAAACGCGTAATTTTCTTTTTTTTTTTATTATTATTAAATACCCCAGGTCATTTCATGTAAGCAAGCAAATTGAAAAAATATATATATATGATACGATATCAGAGTACTTCGGTTACATTTTCATTCGATTTAATGATTTGTCAATGAGCGTTATTAATCTTACTTTTCTGATTTCAGTAGTGCAATTTATTGTTTTAAATTTGCTTTACTTATAGTACAGTTCAGTGTGTAATATTCAAGATTTGTGTGTACATCCTTCTTTTCGTATTTTTTTTTCCAAATTTATATTAAATTCAAAAATATACAGGAATATCTCAGCATTATAGAGCCTTGGTTCAAAAGGTCGATAATACGTATAAATGAATAAAAAATAGGTTCATGTAACCATGACACTATGGGCAGATACGAAATCTCCAGCATTTCTAAATCGTATTTTGATCCGACAACCTGTAACCTCCAAATACTTGACGTACCTTCACAGTCGTCGTACATGGACTCGAACTAAAAGGACAGAAGTCAACAGACGCTAGAAAATGTTATTTCACTTACCTGAGCAAAGCTCAAAATTAACGACTGATAATAAACTACTGCTTATAGTTAACAGTATTGAATTATGGGGAGCAAAAAAGCGTTCAAACTGCCAAAGAATACATACAAACCCTAAAATCTTTCGTAAAATTCTCCAATACCCTATCTACATACCAAATCAGACCTAAGGAGTCAGCAGTTCATGAAGTAGCAATATCCCTTTATATCTTTCCATAAACGACTTTCTCAAAATTCTAATCTCTTCCTTCTAAGTATCTCTTCCCGTAATAGCCCGGAAATTCCCAAAGTCGCGTAAAGAGGATGTGGCCAGACTTATTGGGGTAAACCACATTATTATCATTGTCTCCCGTATCGCATTTCAAACATTTTCATAATTTTTATTCTGTTCACTTTATTTTCTATATATTTATTTTTCTTTTCAAAATTTTATAGTACATTTAATTGTTGTTCCTAATTTTTTTTTTCAATATTATACCATAAATTGATATCCAAGCCAAGAAGTGTAATCATTGAATTACTTCTTCCGTCAAATGCCTGCGGTGTTTATCAGTGCTGTCATTATCACTAGTAACGTATTTCAAGTGCCCTGCTGTGATTATATCAAATGAGGATAAACAAATATATTGTCATCATATTTTCTGAAAGTATTCGGGATTTTATGATGAATTTGATTACATGAAAACAAAAAGAATGAATAAAAAATCATTGGGAACTCAGAATAGGAGAGGAATTGTAAATAGAAATTGAATTTCTGAATCTGAATAATAAAGAACACCTGCCGCACCTGGCTATGACCAATACATTCATTGTTTGGAGCCAGCCAAGGTTGACTCAGCCTACCTGCTACTGGAATTAAACTTCTTGCAAATATTATAGTCTACAATATAAGTGTATGTTTTTTTGTTTTTTGTCAATTTCATTAGTTTGTTTTTAAACTGGATCAAAAATGTTTGTTTGTTTGTTTTCCAACGCCCACACTTAAAAGGCTTTCACATTTAATGCTGTTTTAGGGGCGGAAATTGTGGCACATTTATTATTTGGCACTCATTTTAGTAATAAGCAAGCCAAATTACCTGTTGGTTCTACATTGGTAGTCCTAAATTACCTAACTCAAGTTTACTTAGAGTAGGGATCTTTAACGAGTACCTGACATTGTACATGCTCGGGGCTGTCGGTGTAATGTTTTCTCCGAGGAATAACGTACTCAGATTTATTCATCTCCCGTTTGAATGAATCAAGGGCCAGTTGGAGATCGAAACCCTGACAATGGTGGGGATGAAGCCCAGTTCAGAGGCGAGTATGTTTTGAAATTTTCATTTAAATATACTGTTACGTTAGGAAGAATAATCACCATCTAAAGAACTTTACTGATATACAATTATATTCTTCACTTCAAGAAGTTTATTCTTGAAACAATTAAAGTCTAATCGATGAGGGGTTTAATTTTGAATGAGGCACTTAGTAAGTTTTCTTAGGTAAGAAGTAGCCCAATTAATGGCCATGCCACTAGTATTGGAGTCGAAAGTTCAAATCTTGAGTTTTTTTTTTTTTTTTTTTTTTAGTTTTAATTAACAAGAGCATTTTAATTTAATTTAAACCTTCACTTCTATTTAAAACTTTTTTCAAACGGGTTAAACACTTTAAAAAGTTAATTGTACTATTAGATATTTTTGAAAAATTAATTTTCCTGATTGCACAAGTACATAGTTGTGTTATTATTATAACAGTTATTTGGTTGCAACTGCAGGTAATTTAAGGTAGTTCTTTGTAAAATTCTTATTGCGACTAATAAATAATAAATAATAATAATAAATAATAAATAATAAATTATTATTGAATTTATTTTTATTTTTGGTAAATGTATTAAAAATGAAAATCAATATCTATGATAATGGGTATTGTGAGATAATTATTGTTGTTAGGAATAATAATGCCCATATAGGGCATTATAGCCAATGACTAGTAATTAATTACTAGGCATTAGCCACCCTTGGCCAGTAGATTGCGAATTGACCACTATAAGCGGGAGTGTTTTCCACCTGCAACCTCGTTACCATCAGGTTGACTGTCGTCGGAGGAGGACATAGAGTACGTTCGTTCAAGTGACGAGAGCACGTAGGTTTATGTTAGTGGGCTGCCAGTTATCGTGGTCGGCAGCATGTCGAAGGATGGCACCCCCAAACGCTGAGGTTTATGTTAGTGGGCTGCCAGTTATCGTGGTCGGCAGCATGTCGAAGGATGGCACCCCCAAACGCTGAGGTTTATGTTAGTGGGCTGCCAGTTATCGTGGTCGGCAGCATGTCGAAGGATGGCACCCCCAAACGCTGAGGTTTATGTTGATTAGCTAGTTATTAACAGTTTTGTCCATTTCTTGTGGTCGCAGGTTCACAGGGTAGTAAACCTGTGACCTAATTCAGCTCCTCTTGAAAGGCTGAGAAAGCAGTGCTGTTTTTATAGCGAAGGAGTCGGCTCTTTCACTAGACAGGATGTTTTACATTTCAGATTAGACCTTTTACATTCAAAGTGAATCAATTAATATCAAATTAAATTAAACTGTTGGAATTTTTAATAAAATATTTATACTTATAATATACTAATATTTATTATACTATACTGTGGAGGTCAGGTTAGCTCAGTCATTAACGTACTCGCCTGTGAACTGGTAGATCTAGGGTTCGATACCCGCCTGTCACTCAATTTATTCACGTGGGAGGTGATTATGTTAAGATGTCGTTCCCAAGCCTTTACGATGTCAGGTACTCGTTAAAGATCACTACTTAAATAGTCTTGAGGTAGGCAAAATTTAGGACTCCCACTGTAGAATCGATCTTCGTTGTGTGGTATCTCAAAGTGCCAGTGTTCGGCCTATGTGTGTTCCCTTATGGGTCAGCCACTGCAATCTACAGTATTGCCTACTACTACTGTAGTACTCTTTTCTCCTGAAGACGGATTGCCCGAAAATTTGAGTCTGTAAGTGTGTTTCTTTACTTTCTGTGCTACCTATCTTCAATTTTTAAAAGAAGATAAAAATTTTCAGTGGATCGATAAAATAAAAGGGAACATTGTTCTGGACCAAGGCTCACCCTTCTTCCTAAACTAAGTTTTGAGTAATTATCAAAGCAGTGACACACGACCGGCAACCCTGCCTGGAGTCAAGTAATACTCATATATTGCCACTATAAGAGCACGGCTTTTTTCCTTCATTCTTCTATTGCATATAAATAAAATTGGTCTACTTAAACTTCAAACCATTCCAGGGATCCTTCAAATAAAACAATCCATATGATACCATGAACAAGAAATATTTTATAAAACTGTGTTTTCGTTTGTTTCCAACAGTCGCATTAAATGCTGTTAAAGGGAAAAAAGTTTGTCGTATTTTAAAATACAAGTTGTGGAAAGTCATAATACTGTCTTGGTTTCTCATCGCTCTCTTGTCTTTTTGAACTTCATTACTGTAATTTTTCCTAGAATCTCGGGATACTGACAGCTTGTTTTATATGAATCAAATTAATGTAAAAAACTGTCATGGAGAACTTTATATTTGACAACACTATTAAAACGTATAAATGACTAATGATTACCAAACTTTTGTGTTTACCTATCTTTGTGTTTGATATAACGGTGGCTTATTTATGTTATTTAGTATTGTTCTGTAAAACCAATCCATTTATATTATGGATTATTATAGCATTTTGTATTGCATTTTAAAAAGAATAATAAGAAGCAAAACTAGATGGTAGATTGTTTTTTAGAAATTATTTTCATAAAATTTCATTAGAATTTCATCTTATTTCACTCTGAAATATATTATGAAGGCACTCTTCACTCTTAAAAGGCAGTATGAAGATGAATTTAGGAAAGTGGCTGTTGCAACAATATATATTAACAGGGAGGTCAAAAACAAATTCAGAATCAACTACAAATTGAAGACGAAGTAAATTGATAGGGTCATTGAGAGCCATTCAGACCAAGAAGTATCAAGCGACTTTGCAGAATTAAATACTATCGTGTTAGAGAGGTAAGAAGTCGTGTCTGAAAGAGTAAGTGTTTACAGATCATCAGCTTCAATGCTGGAGCAGGTGGATTCTCAAGGCCTTTTCAGATGCCACACCTGTAGGCAAGGCAGCAACAAAGTTTGACGACGAAGTTAATGCCATTCTTCCAGCATTAATTGAAATTGACATTTATACTAAACTAAACAGTGTTTCTTATTATTCTTTTGCTGTAATTTTAATGTAAGTAATGATTGAATGAATGCAAATATGTTCTATCTATCTAGTGTAAGGAAATTGTTAATGGCCTTCATTAAACGTGATTTTTAGAAAACCTTGTAGTGGATACCAGGACTTGAGGCTTTTTTGACAGTGAAATGATTGCTTCACAATAAAAACAAGAATCCGGAATACAAAAGGCTATAACTCTCGTAGGATTATAAAGCAGTTAATCTCTGAAAACTACCTATAGGAAGTGTGCAGAAAAACAATTGATATTCTTAAAATACATCTTTCGTTCTTTGTAGTGGTAGGATTTGGGCTCATGACAGCTTACCAATTCTGCACAAAGATTTGTGAATTATCACAGTGACAAGGGCATCTTTATGTAACAGTGAGGGACAAGTTATCGGCCCTATACATGTTTCCTTCATTTACTTATGTCAGAGGTCATCTCAACATAGCCATGTAACTCCTGTTAATTGATCTGATCTTCTGATATAAAGAGGATGGAACAAGTTTCTTTGCTAAGTAACGAAAAGAATGGTTTTTACGAATCTATATATGAAATCTGGTATGTGTAATGCATATTTGTGAATTAATAGTTCCTACAAAAGAATAAAAAAACAGGGAAATGAAGCAATGTGCTCCAGAAATATTATTTTGCTTAGACCATATTAGAAATACCGCTGATATGAACACAATACTGTCTATATGGCTTATCCAATGTAAACGGAGAAATCATTGCACAAGGAGACAAGACAATGCTGAAAGAGATGAATAGGAACGAGCATTGACAATTGGTATTCATAATAACGAATGAACTTATCACATACCGAATCTAAAGAGCCTGCTCGATGTGCCGCCTTCATCCATCTGTGCTGGTGGCACAAACATATTGCTGGATATTGTATATTATAATTGTATTCTTAATTACATGATTAACATTCCTATATTCATACTTTTTAACATTTTATTAACAAACAGTTAATGTTGCATGATTTTTATTAATCAAGTTAATTTTCTGTTTGTATGAAATCTTGCTATCAATATTTGACCAAGTTTTCTCGAACTGATCTTGTTCAAATTTTGGAACGTCCATTCTTGAAGGGAATACAAATTGAACTAATTTTATAAACTTTATCTTATGAGGAGGCCTGATATATTCGTTTATACATAGTGGTGCCTTCAACATTATGTTTAGGTAGGCAGGTAACACCAACAAAATGCTTACAGAAGTATCAATATGAGAGGTAAATAAAACGTATACAGTATGATTATTAAATGATTCAAGTAGTGGGATCTTTTTTTGAAAACTTGATACACGAATGCCGAATGGCCCTCTTGTTCAGGTCCAGTGCTTCTCAATAGTGGAGTGCACCCTTTAGCTCAGCAACATTCTTTTTTTTCTTTCCTTACTAGAATGAAGTGTCATTGGACATCCACCAAAGTAGGTGCCCATTGATACAGTTCATCCATTCATCTCATTCATTAAGGCTGACTTCGTCATTTCGTTACTTAGCAAATCAGCACAAATTGGTTTATTCCATTTTTTTTTTCTAGGTTCATGTGTTTTATTTGTTGTATTTCTCAGTTAGTGGTGGTTATACATTTGGATTTATTTATATTTAGCGATTTTATTTAATTTATATTTTTTTTTATCAAACTCCCGTCCTTGGGTGTTTAGTCATCCAAAGCGTCGCTGTGCCCCTCAGGTAGACTGGCTAGGTCAAGGCAAATCCTCAGAAGGTCCCCATCCATCCATTAAGGCCATCATCAGCCTGTCCGATTTGGGGAAGGTTGGTTTGTAGATAATCATTCTCACATCATCACAAGGCATTCCCAATGTTCTTTTTCCTGTGGTAATGTAGCCCATTGATTGAATATTTCTTGACAGAAGTTCCTGTTTGATTATTGATTGCTCTAAGGATCCATGAATTATAAAATAGTATGGTAGTTATGAAAATTAAAATTTAAATTTTTCTATAACAGATTATTTACTTAGTCGGTCAAAAACAAAAATATTACACAACTAGATAATTGTTTCTCTAATATATAATTTCAACTCTCAAGTGTAAATACTTCATTGCTGCTACCGACAGTTTTGAAGATTGGAGGTTAGTTGTAAGAGAATCTCTTTCACGTCTTTGTAGATGTTGATTATCAACTTGTAATAATACGATGAAGGTTACTTCCGGAACTTCAGGCAAGTTATATTCATTTACCATGGTAAATCTAAATGATTTGATATTTAAACTCTAACTATGCAGTACCATTTTTCTACCTAATTTGTTAATTTGTGCTCATTTCAGCGAATTGTTTAATGTTCAACAAGAATTAATTCGAATATTATGTTTTAAAAATTATTTATTTATTATTGAAACGTATATGGTTAAATAAACGAGAATGAATGATCTACTGGAATCAATGGAACCATAATGATACATGACATTTACTGAGGTATTGCGTGGTTTCCGAGAGTAAAGACACTTTCAAGGCTTTCGTTAAATAAGTTTTAGCAGTTTCAGAAACTTGATAGAATTGAATGAGATGTGAAATGATAGTGGAATTAGGTTGTTCTAAAGTTAGTTTTGTTAATAGGAGATTGATGGTTGTTAAGCTGGTAAGGGGGGGGGCTGTCTGCCGGTGTCGGCGAAGTTTTGTGACTGTTTGGCCCAGACACCAGAGGCAGCTAATGTCGAGGCATGTGGTTAAGGTCAGGATGTATATTGGTGCGCGACCTTCGTCGGTCCTGGACCACTGCCAGTAACAAATCAATGCAGTCTACTACACAACACCTTTCCACTTCCTCTTTCTTCACCGACTTCCAAATTATATTTATTTCCAACCTTTCAAGAATATCTGTGTCGCAAGACATTCTTTTTATTATTCTGTATAATAAATGTGGCCTTTTATTAAAAGACCCGCTTTGTTGTTGTACATATTTATTTAAATAAACAAGGTAAATATTTATTTTCGTTGAGATATATTGTTGGAACATTGCCTGGGTTTTCATGTTGTGTGTTGCCGTGACCTTTGTTATTTTAAATCATCTGTGCTACTTAGAGACGAAAATAGTTTCGATTGCATTTCTTTAGAACCCAACCCTTGTGATTCCTCGCCATTAGTAGAGCTACAGAAAAAAAAAACGTAACCTTTTATGTTCTCAATCTTATTTATTGAATCGTAATCTACCTATCTTCTGAGTTGTAGCACATTTTCGAAGCCCCAGTGCAGTGTCCTAAACAGTTTTTGTGAGCTCATCTAGTTCTTAATAATCGACTTTTCTTTAATGTTTTACTAAATTTACAAGTTTTTTCCTTGTCGACTTGTTTTGAAGTGTTCCACGTTACTTATGCTCGTTATTATTAAGTACTATTTTTATGTCATAGTTTGTTTAGTTGGGTTCCTGTACTTGTACATGCTTAAGAATAGACAATTGTACTTTGATATGTAATGACAATAAAAAGTTGGTTGGAAAATTCAAATTGGAAAATGGAAAAATATTTAGAAGTTTGTAAGAGTCTAATAGGAGTTTTGTAAAAGTATCGATGTGAGTGAGACGTGTAGTTTTACGAAGTTGACGTCTTCTTTACAGGTGTCACAGTAAACGTGAACATGAGAAATCATTCAAGGACGTCGTTTCCAATGAACTGTTGTCATTGCGAGATGGATGACACACTAGCTGGGTGAAGCATATGTTAGACCTGCTTCACCACAATGATTTTGCTTGTGGTGAAGTAGTACAACAGCCCAGTTCACCATTACTTCACCATGCAAAGCCCCACAAGCGATGCCATGATTGTGCTGTAGTGGCGGTAAGAGACCGCACGAGCATCTTGTGATAGCAACATACTTAAAGCCATAAAGTGTTAGATCCAACTAGCGGACAGTTCGCAGAATAAGAAACCTTCCACCACATCCTTCTTAGTAGCACAATTCCTTTTCCAACAAGGATGAGTCTACATCATAAATTAGTTGCTGCTGCCTCTTTATAAAACATTGAAGTAAGTCGCTGGAGTCACGCCACAGGAGACGTCGGGTCAGCCATCCTCACACGCTCTTATTAAAAGTCTACACGGTTTGGCTTCAGGCAGTGGGGTCTGTGTTACTTGGGACCGGCTACTTGTTTGCAATTCTAACTATTATGTCGAAATTATTACGCTGTTGCCTGTCTTTAGCTTTCATATGGTTACAAGTGCAAGTATTTTTGTTTTAAGAACATCTGCTATATTAGGACAATTGAAAGAGATAGTTTTCGCTTCTTATATAAATTCTCTGATTAAACTTTACACAAACATATTAATAGTAAATATGAAAAAAATCTCCTAAGGAGCTTTTCAATGATATGAACATAAAACTATTGCATTTGCGAAAAATGGACTAATGCTCCACGGTCACGACTGTCTTGGCAGATGGCTTTTCTTAATTAAGTAACATGTTTCTAGTTTCAAATCAAGTAAAACATTTCAATGTTCAAGTGAAAAATATTCTTGTTTAAATAATTATAATGTTGGTTATTCATTATAAAAAGGAAAAGTAATAATTTAGAAATACCTCAAGATAATGTATTTAAATAAATATCATTGTTAAAATCACAAAGTTTTTTGTAATCTGTATATATAAAATTCAAAGTTTTTCTGTCTGTCCGCTATAGAAATAAAACTGGAGGCATTCTGATACAAAGAAACATATGGATCTTATATAACTTTTTTCGGGGCAACTAACTACTGTATTTTGATTTTGATCAAGGTCCTTTTTTAGGATCTAACAATTGGGGATCCAAGGACAAAAAGCTGCCTCTAACATATTTCTCTTTCCATTGCTTGAAGAAGTGGAAGTATATTTTTTAACTGAAACTTATTTAAATTTCCACTAGAAACTTAATGGTGTAATTTTGATTTTGATGATAATCTACTTTCCTATATCTTCGTTTTAATTTTGAAAAAAAAAGTGCAAATTTATGTTTTTTATTACATTTTTTTGCGTAATCTATAATTTACATTTTTGTATTAATTTCCTTTATCTGAAAAAAACTTAAGTATATTGGAACTATAGAAAATTGAAATATTTTCGTTATATGCAATTTATTATTAGAGTTGGAATTAAATTGTTTCCCCCAGGCTACGCTGGTTAGATCAGCTAGTATTATTGTAAAAGTCTTACAGAAGCGAAAAAAAGTCAGTTGTTCTGATAGTGTTTGTGTTCCGAAGCCGGTCAAGGTTTGCGGATAACAGCTCCAGAAGGTAGATATTTGAAATACCCGGTCATTATAAGTATGAAAACTGAATTCTGGAAGAGAAGTAAGCTTTATTCTTCAACTCTCTACATCCGAAAATAACTTACCTTTTATTTCTCTAAACGTGTAAAGATTATTGACTCTTTTGACATTGTGACACTTGGTTCTAGCCCTGTATATTTTTTTGTTATACTTTTGTGGTAATTATACTGTTAGTGATACTAATAAATGGAATAGGTTTCTTAATTCCATTTCTTTGTTACTTAGTTGTATATAGATGATAGCCAGTCCATTGATACTTTGGACCAATAAGAAACAATGCCTTACTCCTCGTTATGATGCGTAGGCCCGTGACTGATGTTATCTAATCAATGGTAATACGCCTATTAGGCAGAACGTCTCGTGGGCCTGCCGAATGTTGCATCTGTTGTAGAGCTTCATTTTCAACCTGCTTCTCCATGCTCTTTTCGCCTACTTTTAAACCTCTCATTACACAAGAACACTTCCACTACTTTCCGGCTGATCTGTCTGAAAACAGAGACAAAAATAAAAGAATTATAATGCCTCGTTCAAAGTATTTCCACAGTAGTTAGCATGAAACAAGCCAGGTTAGAAGTGTGTAGATCAGTGTTTCACAAACTTTTTCAAGTATTCCCCCCTTAAGACACCATTTGATTTGCCACCGTCCCCCAAAGAATTTGTTTGTATAATATACAATATTTTTTAAATTTCAAAATGTATTCCATATAAATAAGTTCTAAGGTGCAGAAAAATGTTAGGTAAACTGAAACATTGCCTAAATTCATTTTTTTGACAAGAATTGAATTTACACAAACAAGTTTATAAACCGAACTGGAATTTTCAGCGTCAATTGCTTGTCGTGTGAACAGCGTTTGAGAATACCTATCTGGCAGTTTATCGTTGTTACATAATGGGTAACATTGTAATATCTAGAGATATGCTTGACTATGTAGAACCCTTTCTTTCATTCATTCTTCAGAAATAATGCAATTTTCTACGAGTCGCAAATAATCCTCTTCACTCCACAAAGCTTACCTGTTGACTGACGGAGCTTACTCTGTGATTACATCCAACAAGATGGAAAACAAGAACGGTTTCCCCTCGTGCCATACACAATGACTTCAATGTGAGTTCTCCTAGTCATAGAACAAGTACTAAATAGAATTTTTTCAACCTATTTATTCCTTGAATAACTGTATGTTCAACCTTTCTTGTCTGTTTAACGCCCCCTTCTATATATTCGAAACCCCCATAAAAGGCGACATTTCCTGCCGCCCCCTTGAACTTCTTTAACGCCCCTATGGGGGCGGTATGGACCTCTTTGAGAAACACTAGTGTATATCAACACTTCCATTATTCCCTCTTCATGAAATATAGAGTAATGAGAGTATGCTCATTAGAGAGTATAACTCAAAAGTGAAAAATGTCACTTTTCAACGAAAATAAACACTTTGAAATCTCCTGAATGTAATTTTTTAAATTTATATTTGTCTGCGTTCATGTATTCATGTGAAAGTGTTTTTTATCTGTACGTGTTTGTGTGTCAAGAACACAAAAATCTAGTCATAATCACCATATGTCATATTAAAAGTTCCCTACAGCTATCTGTGAGGCTGCCAGTAATCTCGGTATCAATATTAAACTTATGTATCTATCACTTTATTAGAAAGTTTCACATAAAACACGTGAAATAACAATTAATGATCAAACCACCATATGAAATGGGAAAAAAAGACTAAGATCATTCAACCACAACAAGCTGTCTTCGTCAGAGTCAAAAAACCAACTGGATGTTTTGGTTTTCAGTTGGGTTTTTGACTCTGATGAAGCCGCTTGCTGTGGTTCAAAGATATTTGTCTTTTTTTCCCATTTCATATTGTGGTTTGGTCTTGAGATTATTTTATATGCAAAAAATTTTTGTTTCATGAGAAATGGTTAAAATTTGTCCATGCAATTATGATTAAAATCAAATTGATATATATAGTTGGCGATCGGCACAAGAGTTTGTGTTCTCTGTCAAAGTTTATTATGGAGTTTTCCAACTTCTGGAGGTTAAACCAACTTTTCAATGACTCTTGTTTGAGTTGTATTACGGAGATTGAACTAAGGACAGTATAATATCCCTAATACATATTAAATTCATTTAATTATTAAATTGTGAGAGAAAAAAAAAGAGAAATCAGAGAAATAACGTTTGTTTGGTAAACTGGAAGTTCCCAAAGGATTGTTATACTAGTGATGCCGGTCAGAGATGAGAAAAGTTAAGATTTACACAGAAACCGGACCTTAATCTCTCTCTCAATAAATGAAGTAGGTAGCCTTAATTAGGTGAACTAACATATATATGGATGAGTCTACGTCTAAAAGTTGTATGCTATAAAATATATAAAAAATGAAATTACAAATCATAAAATATTCATATTAATTGACATTAGAAAAATTACGAAAACACTTAGTCAATAATAAATTTAATTCAGTCAACGTTTATTTGTAACGTTTTGTTCGTCTCTGTGACGTCATCAAGATCTGGAAATCTTATTGGCGTTTGGCAAATGTGTAGATATTTTTCTTCACCTCTCAATGATGCAGAGATTCATTTTTAACGTAATGAACTCTTAATACAGTGGTTCCCAACCTTTTTTTTCTCACCGCGTATCCCTAAAGGAATTTCTCTCTGACCTTACACTTGCATAGTTGTTGAGAATGATCTTTTCCTTTATATTTAGGTTAGGTTAGGTTAGGTTAGGTTGCAGGGGCAGTCCCACAAGGGAACACACTTAGGCCGAGTATTGGCCCTTTATATTTAACCTTTCCATCTGTTGGTATGAATATTCATGTCTATTTCATAGGTTAGTGTTAACATATTTCTATTCAGTTATAATTTAATGTTTATATTCTATAATCTAGAAACAACAAGCTTGGTATTACAGTAACTCAAGGAATAATGTTTGTTAAATTAACAATCTGATGTGAGAATCCAGGGGATACTAGTTTATAATTACGTAAATGTCATTCTCGTCACATACAGCAGCCCTAATAAAATTCTGCACACATATGCCTAGGAACAATAAGGGATCGGTTTTAATATCTTACTGTTAAACTGTATATAGAATCTGATACTTCAAATATATGATTACTGTAAAACTCTGCTCGTTAGACTCATAGATTTGCTCTCAAAACACATTTTCATCCTGTTTAAGTATTTATTTTATTTTTTTTTGTAGTTCTGCTTAATGATTTTGTAACAAGTCGTGGGGTTTTTTTTTATTAAAGTTAATAATTTTTCTTTAAATATCTCTTATTTAATTTTTGTTTTTAATTTACTTTTTCTACTCATGTCTGGCATAGCAGTAAGTATGAATATAAAGGAATACAGGTTAAGAGCTATTTTATTAAACCTAATAAAAAGTCCATATAGTTCACTCCGGCATTCGAAACTCTTCAAACAATAGGTTTTTATAATTTTCCCCTTAAATTTTTTAATTCTCATTCTACTATTTTAAATATTTTCTTCACCCGCTAATCCTATTTGTAACGCTATTTTTTGGTGCTTTTAAGTACAATAAGACAGTGGTTGGTTTCTAAGAAGACAATAAAATTAAAAAAGTGCTTAAATGTATTAGGTAACACAAGGTTGATTCTGAATTTAACTATAAACTATTTTGCCTTTTTATTGATAAATAAATAACCAGAGGAAAGTATTTTTCACCTAGAATATGATAAAAAGGTATTTAGTGTGTAAGTTGAATTACTTTGGAAAAGCTTTTAATAGCTTCTCTCGCAGGAAATTAAAACAAGAAACCTTTCCTAAAGTGAATGTTTTTTTTCTTATCTCATTTTATCTGTCGTATGTTTGCTACATTACATCCTATCCTTTGGGATGAGTATTTGGAGGGCATTTCTATTTCTTATTTTATTAATTCGTTTATATTCTGTTGTTAGCTTCTAGCTTGAAAAATAATAATAAGTTGAATAGAATGATAGTTGAAGAGATTATCGTGTCCAGTGTGTAGTACACTCATACCTCCATTTAGCGGACCTCACTTTAACGGATTTCGGAAGCAACGGACAAAATATGTGGCTTTGTTTACAGCTGTGCCGGAATCCGTATGTCTCTTTGGTCAGTGTTTTTCGACCTTTTTGGTCCTGCTTTGTGAGTTGTTTGTGAAATATACAACTTTTTTTTTTTTAACCGTGGCACCTGTAAACCTTGTAGAAAAGCGGATAAGAGTCAACTTAAGAGTATCACAGAAGGTTGAGTTGATTAAAAAGTTGAAATAGAATAGTATCGGAAACTACGAATGATCGGGAATATGGGACCGGTGTTCTCGCCTTTTAGTCCGTCAAACCGAGGTATGACTATTGTATTCAATGCTGTCTAATCGGTAGTGTGCTTGACTTTAGTACTGAAGGACGCAGGTTCGAATCTTCGTTACAGCATTAATTTTTTTCATGTGGAAGATGGAAAATGTTGTGAACTCCGACCATTGGAAAATACAGAGCTGTTTGTCCCGTTCAGTGGCAAGCACTCTATAAATATGCCTTTTTCGAATAAACATGAGTGAGGTAAAATGCAGTATACACGATATGGAATAAAGGTAGTATATTCCTTCCTCTATAGCTGAAATGAGTGGCCACAAATAACCTCCCTAGAACAACACTAAAATACATATAAGTGTGAGAATTGAAAACAAACATTCAACGAACTACCCATTTAGTTCACATCAAACTATGATTTAATCAATCAAGTCTTTTAGATTACCATATTCTTGCGTAAAAATTCCTTTTTGTTGCGTAATTACTTCTCCTCTCTCATCGTAGTAATATATGTATGGTATTTTGGATAACTAGAATACTGATAAACAATAATAGATTATTACAATTTGTGGACTGATGCATATAGAAGAGTAGTTAAGTAACAATTAATCTTTCAGAGGTTAGAAGTTATTGAAAAGAAAAACTATGATCTTTTACATTACTTTATGACTAACGATGTTAACAGTGTTAAACTTCCATTAAACGGGTGTTAGCATAACCTAAATGCAAATTAAAACGTCAATGCTACGTAGTGACAATATCAGGCAGACAAGAACAACTTTTTTTTAAACATTTTATATTTTGGGGACAGAAACTCTATGACGAACTCGGTCTAATGCACCTGAATAACTATTATTCAAATTAGATGTATAAATTCTATTATTAAATGACGTCTGATCTTTTTTAATATGTTTATGACATCTCAAACATTCCCCTCTCTCTCTCCTCTCTCTCTCTCTCTCTCTCTCTCTCTCTCTCTCTCTCTCTCTCTCTCTCTTTCTCTCTCCCTCTCTCTCTCCATAATTATCAGGTTTTCAAAAATTTAAAGTGTATCGTTCAGTTAATGCGTGATGAAGAGAGATTCTTTCGAAAGACAGCGTACATTTTCATAGTATGTACATTTTACTGTAATCTTAAGATTTTGCACCATAAAACTGATTGCTTGTAACTCCTTTGGAATATTTTCCTTTATATTGGATTTATCTTTTCCGTTGTTATAGAACGCTAAGAAAATCAGGTACATGTCTTTCGAACACTTTTTTAATTGCCTGTGATAAACTCTGAATTAATAGAAATTTAGAATACATTATGAGATTTTAGAAAATACTTCTGGATCAATGTTATTGTCGTTGGAATTGTCTGGTAACTACCTTCAATGTTTTGGGAAATCGTTTAATGAAATTATTTGGATAACAATTCTTTTGTAATAATAATTTTATCTCTTTCTTATTACTATTTAGAAAACATGGAAACAGTATCTGTGTTTCGAGTTTACATATATTCACGGTTTGCCAAGGACGACAAAAAAAGTGTTCAAATGAAGTATACCTGAAGTTAATTAAATTGCCTTTCGTAGAGGTAACTTCTTCTGTCTAAACAGAAGAACATGAGACTATTACAAAGAAAACTTCTTCGATATGTGTTCTCAGGAGGTGAAGTGCGTTGCAAGGGATGGAAATCATAAAGAGATGATACAAACATTTTAGGGTACAGATTGAGGGAGAAGACTGGGCTGAGGAATGTGTATAAGAGTCTTTTCTAAAGCTCTTAGAGTTACCTGTTGCATAGGATCAGAAATCTGATTGAAAACTTAAATATGGAAGCAGACATTAAAAAGTCCATGGGAATTACTGCGTTGACGATTGGAAACCCTATGTCAATTCATATGCAGCCTCAGTGGAAGCCAAACAAACGTGAAAATATAACATCGTGTAGATTCCAAACGGTAACTACAGTTGTGGGATGTGCTAGAGACTCGAGGAGGTCATGGGAAGGTATTGTTGCTCGGCAGGAGATTTCCTCCCAACCTTACTTCCTCCATGAGCAATAACCCCAACCCATGGCCTCCTCAAACCTCCTGCACATCCTGCGACTAAATGTTCCTTTTAGAATGTTTCCGGTGTGTTTCTTTTTATGTTGTTTGACTTCTACTTAACATGAGAGTGTCATAAACTGTCACAGGTTCCTCTGTTGGTCAGTACAGGAATTTAAACGTTGCAATCCATGTTAACTCCCATGGACTTGGTTTTAATGACTGCGTCCCTGTCCAAGTCCTGACCAGATCCTTGACCTGATCTCCCTTGGTAACATAACAGTTCCTTTTCAAAAAAAGTGCATATTTATTTGTCTGCTTGAACTCTGCTCTCCTTCTGGCATTAATCTCCAATGTTACTGTTTCACTTTTATCTCTTTATAACTGTATTGTATTATTTTTTTATTTTGTTGACTGTTTTTATTATTACTATTCTACTTTATTAGTTATTTTTTCTTGTTTCTTCATATGTTCATATATTTTTTTGGGTTTAGAACAACTATGTTAATCCTATGTATGAATAATCACAGGTCCTCAGTCAGTCGGGATTGTCCACTTTCAGTTGCTATTCATGCCTATTCCCATACTCTAAGATTCAATAAATGTTTCAAGAGTTCAAATACTAAAAACAGTTCCTTCTCGCAATAGATTCATCAGTTTAAGAGCTTCTGAAGAAGCCAATATATGGCTCCTAGGAGCTCGTTCACATCCAGATATCAACCTGAACCGTTAGATTGGTATTCTGAAAGTGTTTTTTAATATCTTAAATTATTTTTTTTTAATTATTTTTTATTTTATTGATTTATAAATATTCTATTGAATTTTTATATTAATAAAGATTCTTTAGTATTCTAATTTTTTCCCAATTGTTATTCTCCTTCAGTTATTTCTATTTCTATTATTTTTTTCCTTTTCGTTTTGCCAACTTGCACATATTCTGTGAAGCTGTCCAGTTGGCTTTCGTCTTCTCACCGCTCAATTTGCTTATCTGAGGACGACCATATAAGGGTTGAAATAATAAATATGAGTCCTAGTATCTGTTTTTCATTCGTGTTTCTTCAAGTTTTCAAAGTATATACATATATGTGATTACATTTTAGTATATACAACTTTCATTTGTTGTTCTGTGGACCATTTATTTTGTATATATATATATATATATATATATATATATATATTTGTAAAAGTTGGAAGCAGTCCTTCATTTAAACATTAGTTTTAATGAAGAGACGAGGAAGGAATTCTGGAAACTGGAGAAATTGTGTAAGAAACAGATACAAGCCAAATATGGGGTGTTATTTAACTATATATATATGATCAAACCACAACACGAAAATGGGAAAACAAGACTTAGATCCCTCAACCGCAACAAGCGGTCTTCGTCAGAGTCAAAAAACCCAACTGACTCAGTTGGGTTTTTTGACTCTGACGAAGACCGCTTGTTGCGGTTGAGGGATCTTAGTCTTGTTTTCCCATTTTCGTGTTGTGGTTTGATCATTGATTGTTGTTTCACGTGATTATGTGAATTCTTTATATATATATATATATATATGTAGTATGCATGTATGAGTCGCCGCTCGGCCATCCTGCGGGACTCTTCGCCTCCTGATAACGATGATGGCCGAAATATAGAAGTGAGTTATTCTTGCTTCTCTGATGACGCATTGTGTCTTTCATGATGGTTACGATTCGTTGAAATATAGAAAGTAATATTAGCAGTGTTTTTTTCTGTTATTATATATCCTAATATTTTTTTTCATTTTTATAATATAGTTTCAACTTTTCTGCCATAATAATAAAAATATGTCGTTTTAACCTAAACTTAAGACTGCTTAAGTTGTTCTTAACGTAGAAGCAGTTATAAAATGAATTTATTCCTTTTCATAAATCTAAAATGATAAACTTTTAATATTTCGTAAGAAAAGGATTAATTTACAGTGTGCACAAATGATGAATTATAATGGTGAAGCTGAAGAGTATTTTTCTCAGTTAGAGCTAAATTGAGGTCAAAGGGAGTTTTCAATTTCTTTTCTCAGATGAAAATACGACTTGTGACAACTGCTGTATAAATCAATCGTGTTTTTTTTTTCTTGCTACCACAATCTTCTCTCTGTCTTTTCAACTTAAACCGGTTTCTGCTGTTTTCGTTATCAAAATCAGTTAGTGCGCAACAGACGACAATATTGCGTAACTTGTAATACGCAACTTATAGTACAATAACAATACAGTACAAGTTACTTATAGTAACTTATAATACAATATTCAAATACTGTCTACTTAAATAATTAAAATACTTACTTCAATAAAGTACTGTGTACATTGAATATATTTAAATGCTTTTGTTGATTTTTATAACTAACTAGAAGACGTGCCTCAGGCATTTTACAAAAATTCTGAGATGATATAACAAAATATTATTAGACATTATGGAACAGTAGAAAATATGATAATTAGTACAGTGTTAAGTAAATGCCTCTGTATACACCACATTAGCTGTTTGTTGAGAAACAGAGAGTTGGAACCTCTGACTCTTGAGTAAGCAACATACAGTTGACCATGTAAGAAACACTTGGTCTCACTCACTTCAATTCCTGCCGCAGACAGAGTTTGGCCTTGCGACTTATTTACCGTCATTGCAAGACAGACGCTGATGGGAAATTGCTTCCATTTTAATTGAAATATATAGTTGCTCAGAATCAAAGATGTGCATGTTATAAACACAGACTGCCCAGTACCACACCCAGTCATGATTCCCGCCTGTATGATGTATCTGGTGCAGAGCGCAAATTCGTGTCTCGTAGCACATTTTTGGGTACTCAAGTTTAGTAACAGCCTGATTGGTGCCTCTAGTTTACGTTTTAACTCTTGAGCAGGCAGTTCAGGAGCAGTTACGGAGAGAAGAAATTTAGTTGGATAAAGAACTGCTTCCTCATCACTAATCACTCTGTTTTCTTCGGCTTGATATAGCGTAAGAACTTGTTTGTTGGATTTCCCTGCCTGTTAATTAGTAGGGGTGTGAATTGCAAGCTCACAAAGCCAGTTATTCTGAATAGATGGTAGATCTTGAACTCTGGGAAAGACCTTGTCAATAATCTAATACCGCAATAATAATTAAAATAATATATCAATAATGGCAAAAAAATTAAAATCAACTAACAATACCTACTTGCACTTTTGATATCAATAACAATCAGGCACTTTTGAAAATAATATGAATAAATAAATACCTGTATATTTTTATTTTTAAAATAATGTCTGTGTAGCTCACCAAACACCACCGAAAAGCCAATATGTTGGCTTTTACGTTAAATTTTCAATCCATTCAAATCTTAGATTTTAAATTAGACATACGCAAATCTACTGTGAAAGTTTCAGACTGTTTACTTGTGAGAAAATTTTGCGGACAAAGAGCCAGAAATTTTTGTAAGGGTGAATTCGGTTTCTCTAATGTATAAAACGTTAAGATATCTTGAAATGATGACTGTTAAGTTATGTTAAGTTGACGGCTGTTATGTTCCCAGGAGGGCGTAAATTATTTATTTACTCTAATATAAGTTAGGCAGAATTGTTGAAGTACTGTGCGAAGAGAAATCCACAATGTTACTTATATGTTAAAACGAACATAAATTATGTCTGTTATTTTTGAAAATAAATGGATATCTTGGAAATTAATTGTTAGAAACATTGTTTTTAAGTAAAAATGGATTTAAAGTGAATTGCTAAATTGAAAACTTCAGAAATACATGGTCTGTCAGATGTGCTGTGTTATTACTTGAAAGTATTCGAGTTTTCTCGTTTAAATTATTCGTGAATAATAAATGTTTCCTACTTTACTTTTAGTTCATGCATTTTTTATGATTCGGTATGACTGATTTGTTAGGCATACTTTTTGTGAAACTCTTAGCTCTATTTTGGCACCGCTATACTCTGATTTTTTTCTCTGCTGTTTTTTATGATATCAGATATCAGGAAACCCGCATTTGATTGCTGCTAATTAAAATTCATTCCTTCAGCCTATAGTCTCAATTTGAATAAAACTTGGTGCTCTTAATTTAGCTTCTGGAAATTTAAAACCAGTTGGATATAAATTCATTCATTTTTTTCAAATGAATAGTTTGAATGGATTAAGAAATTCATATTTCGTTGATATGTGCAATTAAAATTACATTATGGTTTTAAAAACCAGCTCTGGTCAGGTATTAGTTCTTGATGTATTGGTTACTTCGTGAACCTCCATTTAATGTATGCTTAATATTGATGCTGCCACCGTTAATTCTTTTATAAAATCATTCCAATTCAGTTTTTTTTTCTCTACTAAAAAGAACTAGTTAATAGCGAGATTAAAGTGAGATAGGTGGGTATTAAATGGTGTAGAATACAACTTCTAGAATTTATTGTTCTTTTACAGAAGTTTTTTTTATTTTAATGTAATGAAAATGAAATGGTTCGTAAGGACTATTAATCAGTATGAAAGTACGTTACTTATAATGTATATATATCTAATGTAATAAAGTTTGTTATCAAGCTTCTACCAGGGCTTTAGGGATAAACTCACATATATTCTGAAAGTGCATAAAACAGTTTACTAGGAAATGTTGGGTAGTAACGTCATTTACACAATTTTTTTATAATTCGTATTTTGGCATTAATTTTGATATTTTAACTGGCCTTGGTCCCTGTGGCAGCATAAAGCAAGTCGGTATCATTATGCTACGTCATAAAGAGCTCTATGTTGATATTCTCAAATGGTTCTTGACCTCTTCATTCAATACAGTATTTGGTAAGTTTTTTGGAGAGTTAGGTCTTGGGATTGAACTAGTACTTCTTATGCCAAAGTTTTGATGTATTTATACATTATCATCAGGGCTACAAAAGAAGATAAAGATGTAAGTTTTTATTGTTTCTATTGTAGTCTTATTGATTTGTATATAATTATTGAAAATGCTACATCCTTATCTTGTTTTGTGGCCCTGATAATAATGCATAAATATATCAATACTTTGGCATAAGAAGAAGAAGTTTAATCCCAAGAACTAACCCTCAAAAAAACTTACCAAATATCTATGTTGATAATTCTGTAGATCTAGTCTTCGCAGTCTATGTAAAGGTTATGATGATGAAATAAAAAAAAAATGTACGTGAAAGTAAAATATTCAGAGCAAAATATATCAAAATTAAATTACTTTATAAACGTTTGAAAACACCTAGTTGATTAAAAAGTTTATTCTCTACAACTTTTCTTTGAAAAATTTGTCTCTTGATTTCGTCCAAGCGATGAGAATATCACTAAATTGCAAAAGCATTAATATTGGCGTTTGTTAGGTATTCTGATGCAGTATTTCATATTAGTTTTAGTTCCATTTGGATGTAATAATGTTTCGTTCGCTTACATTTTATCCCATTAGTAAACTGACTGAAGTTTAGGTTAATTGACAATATTTTTAGATATTATATTGTCTAAATTAAAATGATAGTTGGAATTTAGTGGCGATATTCTACAATATAAATGACAAAACAGGTATACTTTTGTGTACCATATTTTTAACAAAAAAAAACTATCAAATTAACTATCTTATTATATATTATTTTTATTTTAAGTACATGATTATTGTTAGCACTACGGAGGTTATTAAACAGCATATTATTATAAAATGGTTTTACCTCGTGAATAGTTATTGAAGCTTAAGTCAGGTTACATTGGCGTAGTAGTGACTATGCCCTACTTGAAGATGCGTTAAGTGGGAAAACGGTTAGACAGCAACAACGATTCACGAGAAAGACGAGTTATAAAATACTATGATATTTTTATTTACTCTGTTACTAATTCTATTAGTATGATACTCTGTTTATTTACTAACAGAGCTCAGGGTGGGAGGGAGGCAAGGGAAGCAAGGTTCTAACATTACGCATTAAATATCATAATTGGGATTAGAGTTCCAGGTCAAAATGTTGATTGTCTTTTTTTAAAAAGGTAATAATATTGTATAGATTTTCTCCATAATTATTAGTACTACTGTTCTCGGCATATTAGAATGAATAAATTAAGTTTACTTGCATGAAGTTGAGAGGAGAATACTGCAGAGTTCATTGATTACAGAATGTTTGTAGGATTATGTAGTTCTACGAGGGGTGATTGGTTGACATATATGATGTACATTACTGTTGTTGGGAGAGGTGAGTCGCTGACTGGGACTGTGTTTCAGATAAGATGTCAGAAGTGGACCCGGAGACGCTGCTGGAATGGCTGAGCATGGGGCAGGGCGAGGAGCGTGACATGCAGCTGATCGCCCTCGAGCAGCTCTGCATGCTGCTCCTCATGTCGGACAACGTCGACCGCTGCTTCGAAAAGTCAGTACCCCATTCCTTTTTGAGCCACTAACTCTGCTTTTTATATACCTCCACAGATAATACTCCTTAGTTATAAATATATTCGTTATAAAACCTATAAATATATATATACTTTAACACATAGAAAAGAACACAGAAAGACACTACAGAACTCACTTCGATATTTCGACATCCGTCGTCATCGGGAAGAAGTGCGAAGTACTCGCGTTGAGAAGCAAACTACTACTCAAATATTATATATATATATATATATATATACAGTGACACATAAACAGAAACACAACAAAGACTCACTTTTCAATATTTCGACCGTAATGGCGGTCGAAATATTGAAAAGTGAGTCTTTGTTGTGTTTCTGTTTATGTGTCACTGCTTATTTTATTGTTATTTGTCCTGCCGGACCGTTTTTCGTGTATCATGGTATATATATATATAACAATTAAAAAGAAGGTAGCACACCTTCTGATATATATCAGTTCAAAAATGAAGAAAAGCAACACACAGAGAAAGAGGCACACTTACGAACTCAAATTTTCGGGTGATCCTTCTTCAGGAGAAAAGAGAATGGGCCATTGTGTTTTCGGCGTGCTTGGTCGCCCATTCTCTTTTCTCCTGAAGACGGATCATCCGAAAATTTGACTTTGTAAGTGTGCCTCTTTCTTTGTGTGTTGCGTTTCTTCGTTTATGAGCTGATTTGCTTCCAGTTTGAATTGTTTTTTCGAATTTTGAGTTATATATATATATATATATATATATATATATATATATAAGTGAGTCTTTGTTGTGTTTCTGTTTATGTGTCACTGCTTATTTTAATTAATATATATATATATATATATATATATTATATATATATATATATATATATATACTTCAACACAGAGAAAAGAACACAGAAAGACACTACAGAACTCACTTCGATATTTCGAGATCCGTCGTCATCGGGAAGAAGTGCAAAGTACTCGCGTTGAGAAGCAAACTGCTACTGGCCTCCAGAGTAACTCTTCCCGATGACGACGGATCTCGAAATATCGAAGTGAGTTCTGTAGTGTCTTTCTGTGTTCTTTTCTCTGTGTTAAAGTGTTTATTGTCCACACGGACCTTTTATTTTATTAGAAGTATATATACATATATATATATACATTTTCAGAGTAAACTATAGGCATAGAGTAAATAGAAAAACACACTTGAAGTCTCTAATTTTCTATTTAACCGTCATCAGGAGAGAAGAGATAAAGACACCAGACGCAGTTGTGAAGAGACGGTTGGAGACCAACAGTGTTGTCATACGCGTGTCTGGTTCAAGAAAAGTAAACTAAGGAAGTCGAAAACTTAATAATAAAATAATTAAATTAGCATTGAGTAAATAAATACTAAGGGAATGAGGAACTATGAATATTACAAAATATATTGAAGAATGTTATATTAATATTAATATTTTTTTAATTAATAGTGTTATTATTTAGTTATTTATAGTTTTTTCATAATTTTAATATTCTTCATTATATTTTGTAATATTTATAGTTCCTCATTCCCTTAGTATTTATTTATTTTCACAGTGCTAATTTAATTATGTATTCTTAAGTTTTTTACTTTTCTTACTTCACTTGAACCGGGGGTACGCGTGTGACAACACTGTTGGTCTCCAACCGTCGCTTCACAAGTGCGCTTGGAGTCGCCTCTCTTCTCTTCAGATGACGGTTTTGAGACTAAGTGTGTTTTTCCCTGCTCTTAACGCAGTATTCCCAAACTCTGCTTTAATCAAATACAGATTCTTTCAAGCTGCTTCTTCCGAAGTTTATCAAACGCACTTTTCATAGTAGCGAATAGCTTTTCACCTCACGAGATTTTGCAGGAGTTATTTGTTAGAAACCTTTGTTAAAACATAATTGATATCTAAAAAACGTTAATACTGCCGAATAGTTACATAAACAGGTTTGACTTTTTCACTCTGAAATACAATTGCACTACTCTTGGGAGGATGCCGTAGTAAACTTCAAACCACTACTCTGAGTAACTTCAACTGCTTTTTATTTCAAACATAGTAATTTACGTCCAATTAGGAGGGAAAAACTATTATCTTAAGCTATATAACTGCCTCTTGAATTATGAAAAAGGATGAAGTAATCTATGTAACCGGAAAAATATGGATTGTAAATAATTACATAAGCGATATCTTCTTCATTATTATAACATTGTTCAATAATTAAAACCACATTTACTATATTTCAAGCTTGAACCATCTTAGATAATACTCGACTTTATTGGTGTAATATTGAATTATTCAGTATATATTAAAAAATGTGCATTTGCCATGAAATAATTTAATATAAAGTAATAATCTTTGTGGAAAAAATCGTTTATAGACTGCGTGAAGTATTGAGTGTTGGTTATTAATTTGCCCCGAAAGGATGACGTTGGTGGTCGCACTTGCGTAATCCAGGCAACTGTCGCCGGAGTGGTCTGTCAACAAAGGGGACAGTCATTAATGAATTTGTAATTTTTAGGCTTATTGGATTGAGATTAGTCGAAGCTTGGTCCATGGAATCATACAGCCTAATTTATTGTGATGTCTAAAAATATTTCAGATTATATTGTAAATGTCATGCAAGGAAATTAAAAAAAAAAACAAGAGAAATAACAGTTAACAAGTAACAGTTAAAAACTTATTTTATTAGCGAATTAATAAAATTAGCTGTATATTTGAGCCAGTCATGTGGTGGTCCTCAAGCCATATATCCATCAAAATGTTCAGAGTATATTGTTTGAAGGTAGCTACAGAATGGAATCTATATTGATAACTGAATTAGTTTGTTTAATAACCAAAGTATTATCCTTAAGTGGACTACCACAAATGAAATAAGGTTGAATATGTTCAAAATAAGTTGTAGCTTCAATTTCTAGTTGAAATAAGGTTGAGTGTATGAATATGTGATATTTGTACGAAATCTTTGAAAGTAAGATCAAAGATGTAGAATTCAATTAAAAAAAAGGAAGGAAGGTATTGTTTTTATGTAGTATAGGATATGCAAGTAAATGGGAATCTATGGATACTGACTGTACAAGGAAAAGAAACAGGAGCTTTCAGGTATTTCCGCAAACCATTCTACCTACATAAACAAAATAAATTAATGTAGATTGTAATGAAAGGGGAGAAAAATCTGCGAGTCAGGGTTTTGGTAATTATAAAATTAATGACAAATTATGACTGAAAGAGAGGAATATTTAAAGAAAGTAAAATTACAGTTTTAATTATTTCTTCAACTTTACGGACTCTTTTAGAAGCTTATTTGAGAAAATTGAGATATTTCCATTTTCCTTGTGGCAGTATTAATGTTGCTATTTGCCATTTTCATGGCGATGAGACTGAACGGGTTTGGATTAAAGGAGGATCTTTAGGTTTCTGCAGTTTTTTCGTAATAACTAACTATATCGGTGAACTACCGTGTTACGTCATAATGGGTCACGGTGATAATAGTAGCTTCAATATGTAAGTTATATTGTAATTCACTCTTTAGGTCGCATCAGTTCCCTTGCCCATTCTGGGTTCTATAAACATTACTTTGTAGGCTAAATCGCGGATGGTTTCAACACCTGTGCTTAAAGGCCTTTCGCTACAATTCTGCTCTGCTAGTTGAAATTTTGACTCATTTATTATTTACCTCCGATTTTTTAATAATGAGTTAGCCACACATGAGTGGGATTTTCAAGTTCTAAATCCTAATGGTACCAGTATAGTCCAAAATTCCGTGTTTTTCAAGTTGATTGCTGTAGAGAGGTCCAAGGAAGAACTGATTAAGTTTTGGACTGATTATTCATCCCACGTATGGTGTCCTTAAAGTTTTTCATCTCCCACAGGGATAGCATTCGCACCTCCAGTCTTTAGCACTAACGCCATCCATCCACGCTATTACTAAACAAACCAAAATCAGCATTGGTTAAACATATTATAACATTTACAAAGAAAACGTATAAATTTCTGACATCCGTACCGTTTCTAAATTAGAATATCTCTTCCGGTTAATAGTACTGCAGACATGTTAGACACATTCTTTGGATAAGTCCCCTGAACATCTTTTATGTTTTTCATTTTCAACCGGTTTCGGAACTGGTATTTACTTATGTATTTGGACAATTGTCGTTATCAGGAAGCGAACAGTCCCGCAAGGGACTGACTCTTCGTCTCTTGACGACGACAGTTTTTGAAATAATTAGTATCGACTGATTAATCATTCTGATTATTTTCCTTAAATTAAACATGCTGCTAATAAAAAGTTTAAAATATGTCGAAAGAATTTATCATTTTATGAAATAATATACATGGGAATGCGCGTCTGTTACCCGTATGATATACGATTCATTATGTTAAAATACAATTTTACAGAACAACTAAAGTGGATGTTTAATATATTTTCATTTATGAGTCTAACAAACACAGAGGGCTGTGAAATTGAATATACAATTTCTTTCTAAAGTACATAAATTATTGTTTCAATGAACGTATTCAACATTTTTTAATATCTCACAATTGAACTTTTCTAAGTAAGAAATGTTAATATAAGTGAGTTGGAAAGGTTTTCAATCAAATGCTTCAATATAGAATGTTTACTGTTGGGTTGGTAGTCGGAGTGATCGAATCGCAATTCCACTGCCGTTTACCTTCTACCTGTCGATTGTTGTTTGTGTTTACTCTGTTTCTTGCATTCTGTGTATATGATTGGCTTGGATGAATTCCCAGTGGCATAGCAACTATTTTTGCTGCCCGGAGTGGTTGTAAGTTTGACCCCCCCCCCCCCCCCCCTGATGGCTGTAATTCTGCTCATAACTTCAGACGTCCTGAAAATATTTACTCTCATCAACATTCGGATTGAGATTACAATGAATGATTTAATTTTAGACTGCTGTCCCCGACTTTCTTCTTATTTACAGTACTCGTATACATATCCACTTGTCAAAAGAGAATACCGAAGATTTTTCAAAATTAAAATTTATAATTCAAATCATAAAAAAAATTATAAATTAACTAACCTCATTAAAAAACTAGTTTTGAAAATTTAAAACTAATTTATTTTTAATTTGCAAATATTACAGTTGAAAGATTCGTTTAAAAACAGTATTACACACATAAAACATAAAAACAATTACGATCTTAACTGATTTTGGTATAAAATTTCAGATTTTTTTTGTTAGCTTTATTATTTTAATTTTTTTTATATTTTCTATTTTTACCCCCCGGTCACTGTGATTCCACTCTGTTTACACCATCTGAGCAATTTTTAATGTCATTGAAAAGAAAAGTGTAAATTCAATTCTATTGTTGTATAAATAATTGGCATAAGAAAATAAATTGCCGGCGATGTGTTATTGAGGGGAGAGAAAGCTGGAGACCAGTGACTGCGCCTGGGAGGTGTATTTTCTAGCAGTCAAGTACAGTGAGAGTGCCAGTTGTCACCCAAATGTGTCAACCATCAACGCTTAATGTCAGTTTCTCCTTGACAGTGATTCAGAAAGCCTTCAATTGTCCAATAGAGACATTGCTTCTCCCCTAAAGAGAATAGCTTCAATTACGTTTAGTCATGCTTGTACTCAACCTTTTACTCATTTTGGTAATTTTTTTTTTTTAATTGCTGTCTTTATGGTTTATTTGAGGAACTCATATACTGTATGTATATGTAGAGTTGTTTGTTGGACGAGAACTCTAAAGTTGTTGCAACCTAGCCTTTTCTCTATCTTAAATCATTTCCTTTCTATTATCATTAGGTATAATGTGTTTATATAGTATATTTTATATAGTACTACTTGATATATATATATATATATATATATATATATATATATATATATATAAACAAGATTTCGCAATAAACACAGGAATAACAATCAACATTCAAACCTCAATAAAAAATTACAAAAAGACTACGATCTTTCAACCGTGACAAGCGGTCTTCGTCCGTGTTCTCTGTCAGTATGAATAAGACTCAGACCAAGACCATTTGTTAATGTTGCAAGATCTCAATCACATTTCTGATTTTCTTACTGTAGATTAGAAGGGTATATATATATATATATATATATATATATATATCAATGATCAAACCACAATAAGAAATGGGAAAACAAGACTAAGATCTTTCAACCGTAACAAGCGGTCTTCGTCAGAGTCAAAAACCCAACTGACGAAGACCGCTTGTTACGGTTGAAAGATCTTAGTCTTGTTTTCCCATTTCTTATTGTGGTTTGATCATTGATTGTTGTTTCACGTGTTTATGTGAAATCTTTTTATATATATATATATATATATAATATAAAGCTTTCACATAAACACGTGAAATAACAATCAATGATCAAACCACAATAACAAATGGGAAAACAAGACTAAGATCTTTCAACCGTAACAAGCGGTCTTCGTCAGAGTCAAAAACCCAACTGCTGGTTGGTCAGTTGGGTTTTTGACTCTGACGAAGACCGCTTGTTACGGTTGAAAGATCTTAGTCTTGTGTTCCCATTTCTTATTGTGGTTTGATCATTGATATATATATATATATATATATATATATAAGTTACGCGTGTCCGGGTAATGAATAGGTTTTTAAAAAAAAGGAATTTAAATAAACTAGCTCGCACGTGATTGAAGACAAGAATCGAGTTTATTAGTCAGCTCCTTCTGTTTATAGGAGAGGCAATGTTGATACGGACTTCAACCCTCTAGTCTCTCGCGGGCAGGCGTCTCTCGCGGGCCGGCATTACTGCCCCCTCCCAGTCCTTATCAACAATGCTCTCCGTACAAGTGTCTGAGTTATATCATAAAATAACAAAACAAAACTTGACTCTAAACATAAGAAATGAATATAATGTTTTAACATTCAAAAATAAAATGACGTCCACACAAGTAACTGAATTAACATTGTTTATAGAAATTACAGAAATAACAAAAGATGAACTTCTATGATTATTTGTACAAAACAAAAATAACAAAATTAACAAAGGTAAACACACATAACTACACTATATCGTTCGCACCATTGGTGGGATTTTCCTTCTCACCCGTCGCAGTTCCTGAAAATGAACTATTTCTTGTTTCAGGGTGTCCGTTCCTATCCTCCATATCTGTGCTCTGTACCGTGGTAACGTTGCGAGTACTTCGTATGGCCCTACGTATCTCGGGTCCGATTTCCTTCGCTTCTGCCTATTCAGTTTATATACGAAGTCCCCTTCTTGTATCAACCCTACTGTTTCTTCTGCTTTCCTTTGATTATATTGCTTGGTCCATCTTTCTTTTGCTGCTTTGACTCTATTATGTAACCTTTGTGGATCCGCTTCCTTTTTCCGCAATTCAAATGGTGTTGCCTCTGTGGTCGAGTGAATACTACTGTTGTATGCTAGGACCGCTCTGGCCATTGCCACATGACCCTTTATGTTTTTTGCATCAGCCAATAACTGCAAGTGTTCCGTTAGAGTGTTATGTAGTCTCTCTATTGCTCCGTGGGACCTTGGATGACCCGGTGTACACCAATGGGGGTTTATATTGAATTCTTTTAACAGGGTTTTTATTTTAACGTTGTTGAACTCTCGCCCTCTGTCCATATAGATCGTTCTCGGGCAGTCAAACGTGGCCAAATACGACAGCAATGCCTCTTCTGTACTTTCACTTGATTTACTTGTTAGTGGCCATGCTGAGGCTAACTTCGTTAGTCTATCTATTGTTGTTAAATATTTGTTTCCGTCGTATGTAAATATATCAATTTCTAGCTCCTCAAAGGGTCCCTCGGGCGTCTGACTTTGTAATAATGGAGGTACAAGTGGTACTCTTTCATACTTCCTCCTTTTGCATATTTCACAGTCCTTTATCACTTGGGCTATCCTCTTGCCCATTTGGAGCCAGTAATGCGACCTCTGTAGATGTTTAAGGGTCTCTGTGACACCACGATGGTTGGTTTTTCCCCTGTGATAATTTAGGATGACCTCTTTCTGCTGCTCTTCGTCTTCTACCGTTTCTACCTGGTTCTTACAGATTATGAAATGAGCTCCTTGTCTCAGCTCTCTTTCCTGAATTAGTCGGAGTAGTCTATTTTCAAGTTCTTGTGATTCTATAAAGAAATGGTATACCTTTCCTGGCACTGTTAGTTGGTTTATGACTGTACTTAATTGTTCGTTGTTCGCTTTCGTTCCTCCTGTAATAATATTTATTTTTAAGTGGCCATATTTGTGCAATTGGGTGTTTATTATTTCTTCTGTGTCGTCTTTTATAATTATTTGATTTCTCTTGTTGTTTATTATATCCTGACTAATCTCAGCTTCCGGTCCATTTCGTTGTTCTTGGTCTTCATCTGCGTCTGGTGTCCAGTTGGCGAAGAACTCTCGCACGTCCCTGGAGGTACTTGGCTCTCTCGTACTACTTCTCGTAATGACGTTGACGTTTCTGGACAAACAGTCGGCTACTTGATTATCAACGCCCTTTACGTGCTGGACCCTGAAGTTGTATGCAGCTATCCTTTCTTTCCACTTTGCTATCCGGGCTGACGTCTCCTTTAAATTCCCGATCCACATTAGGGGCCTATGATCTGTTCTAATAGTGAACTCAGCCGCAAAAAGGTAGGGTCGGAAATGTTCTACAGTCCACACTATGCCTAACATTTCCCTTTCTATTGTGCTGTACCTTTTTTCTGCTGGTGATAATTTTCTGCTGGCGTAGGCTATTGGTCGCTCTCCCTGGATAGTTTCCTGCATCAAGACTCCCCCGATAGCTTCTTGACTGGCATCTGTCATTACAATGAATGGTTTGTTTAGGTCAGGGAATTGGAGCAACAGCGGGCCCCGCAACGCCTTCTTACACTGCTCCACTGCTTCTCTTAGATCTTCTGTTTGTATAAACTTCTTTCCTTTCTTTAAACTGTCCGTCAAGGGGTTCGTGATTGCTGCAAAGTCCTTTACGTACCTTCTATAGAAACCTATTATACCTAGAAAAGCCCTGATGTCTTTGGGTCCCTTTGGATAGGGTAATCGATCTATTGCTTCAACCTTCTTAGGGTCGGGTCTTACTCCTTCACCTGAGATAAGGTGCCCCATAAATCTAACCTCTTTTTGATATAAGCGGGTTTTATCCATCGCTACCTTTAAGCCAAAGTCCCTTATTCTTTTCAGCACCCTTGTAACATGTTCCTTATGCTCTTCTATTGACTTACTGAACACTATGATGTCATCCATGTAGATTTGCGTAAAGTCTTCTCCCAGTCCTTCAAGCAGTTCATCCATGAGGCGTTGGAACGTGGAAGGCGCATTCTTTAGGCCAAAGGGCATCCTCAAAAATTCGAAGTGGCCTCTATCGAACGTAAAGGCCGTCTTCTCGACATCTCTCGGGTGCATCCTAATCTGGTGATACCCGGCCTTGAGGTCGAAGGTACTGAATACAGTTGCTCCTGCCATATGGTCGAGTATGTCTTCTATCCTTGGCAGAGGGTATCTTTCAAGCTTAGTGTACTTATTTAACTCTCTAAAATCTACTACCAACCGGTATTTAGGGGGTTTACCCTCCTCGACCTTTTTCGGGACCAGCCAAATAGGGCTCGAAAATTGCGACTTAGACCTCTGTATTATGCCCTGGTCCAGCATTTCCTTTATTTGCTCCTGCATTATCTTTTTCAATTGGTGTGGGTACCTTCTAGGTTTCACGTAAACAACTGTACCTTCAGGGAGTTCTATTTGGTGTTTGACCCTACCTGTAGCTGATAACCTCTGTCCTTCACTATAGAATACTTTTTCAAATTCTTTCATTAATTCACTCACCTGATGTTCTCCTGGTATCACTTTTCCACAGTTTACCGTTATTCTCTTCCCTGGTTTAACTCTCCCTTCCACGAAGTATTTCCTTTTTCCTAGTTTAATGTCCCACTTCCCTCTTTTACACTCAGGTTTTGCATTGATTCTCTCCAAAAAGTCGCACCCTAGAATAACTCCATATTTCTGGGTCTCTAAGTGGGTCACATGCACTTTCATCTCCAAGGTCTCTCCTATTAATTCTCCCATCTCTACCTGTAATTCGCCTACCAGGCTCTTCCTTCCTGCCATGGTGACCAAGGTGCAGTTGCACGGTGTCAGCCCTGAATAATTGTCCATCCTTTTTGCCACTTCATTGTCCATAATTGTGCTATCTGACCCTGTATCTACCAAACACTTAGTCTTCCATTTGGGAAAAAAAAATATAGGGAGCTTACCTCTTATGCTATTCCTCTGTTGCTCGCCTATATACCTCTCGCCTAACCTTCAATCCTTCTTCCTCTTCTCTCGAATAGCGATCCTCCCACCACGAGTCTCTTCCAGTGAAGGCCACTTCCCTCGCTCGTACCAGCGCTCGTGTCGTTCTATCGATGTCTCTTGCTCCGACCCTGTTGACTCTGATGAGCTCCCGTCCTCTGAAGAGCCTTCCCCTTTTTGTCTTCTCCTGCCCCACATCTTCTCCCGCCGGGTTGTGTTAACTTCCATGGGCTCATCTCTTGGTGTTGGTCTATACTGTTTCGTTCGTGGTCTCTCCTTGCGATATAAATACGGACACTCTCGCGCGAAGTGACCGAGTTCACCACACTCCCAACATCCTCTTCTTACTGGCTTCTCTCTTCGCGTGTAGCCTCCCACTGCCTCATAGCTGTTCCTCCTGGCTTGAGATCTTCTCTCTTCAAAACGTCCCCGTGGCTTCCTCTCCTGTGAATACCTCCCTTGTCCTCGATCCTCATAGGCTCTTGCTCTGAATTGCCTATCCTGAGGTACTCTCCTCCTGGTCACAACTGCCCATCCTCCTTCTGACTTCCCTCTGTATATAACACCGTTATCTTCTCGGTCCATTTCTTCCTCCCGGATGGCATTAATTGTCTCCTCGAGACTAGTGGGCTTCATGATACGGAGGGCCATTCTCACTCGTTCTGGAGCTGCCTTGAGGAGAATTTCACTGGCTATCTCTTCATATATCGTCGTTCTCCATTTCGCTTCTTGACTGTCTGTGCACTTTTCATTTATCTTCATAGTTAATTTCCTTGTCGCATCCCCCAATCTGCGCCCGAACTCAGCGCAGGTCTCACCATTCTCCTTCCGCATTTCAAAAATTTTTAGCGCACTTCTAGCTACAGGCTTTGCGGCTCCAGCATATCTGTCCTTAAGGGCTGCTCGCACCGCACTCCACTCCGCACAAAACGTAAGTCCTAACTCCAGCATCACCGTAAGGCTGACCCTGGCGAGGAAGTAGGTCTTGATGTTCTTGTCTGTAGCTGGGTCTAGTTGAGTTGTGACTAACTGCTCGTTGATGGAGTCCATTCTCTCTATGAACAAGTCCAACTCTCGAGCATCACCCTCGAACCTCTTTATCGAATCTAATAGGTTCATCAGGTACCCTGCTTTTGCTACTCTCGCTTGTTCTATTTTCACTGCGAGCCTAACATCGGCTCCTGTTGTCTGTTTACTCGTCATGTTGGTTTCTACACTGGACACAACACTATACTATTAAACAGTTGGCGAATGATCCCGGGTTTCGGCACCAGTTACGCGTGTCCGGGTAATGAATAGGTTTTTAAAAAAAAGGAATTTAAATAAACTAGCTCGCACGTGATTGAAGACAAGAATCGAGTTTATTAGTCAGCTCCTTCTGTTTATAGGAGAGGCAATGTTGATACGGACTTCAACCCTCTAGTCTCTCGCGGGCAGGCGTCTCTCGCGGGCCGGCATTACTTATATATATATATATATATATCTTCAGAGTCAAATCCCAACTGATTCAGTCAGTTGGAATTTGACTCTGACAAAGACAGCTTGTTCCGGTTGAAAGATGTTAGTTTTTTGTCTCATTTCTTATTGTGGACGTTGATAAGTATATATAATATTATTATAAATATCGGCATATCTCCTCAATTAAAAAAACTCACTATTGAATTTCGACTGCGTTGTGATTAGGTAGATAGATGTGCACCTCTCTGAGATAAACTAGGGCTCCTCACTTATATATATGTAAACCTTGATTAAACAAGGTTTATCATTTCTACATGAAGTAGAAACAAAATTTAGTTTATCAGGACTAAGAGTTTAATTTGAACCTGAAGAACTGACTGAATGCTGATGAACTTTTATTTCATATATTTAGCTTCAAAGTTAAACTTTCCATTAGGAACAAATAAAACATGAAAAATAAATACTGAAGGAAACTGACGTATTATTTGGACATCAGGTGTCATCAGTTGAAGAATTGAGAAAAGTAGTGGAGAGAGAACACCACAATTACAGTGTGATATCAAACACACAAGAGTACTAAGAAAGAGGAGGCAATTTATAGAAATACAAGATAAAAGTAAAACCAGGATACATAGTGCCGAGAACTTCAATAAATAAATTAATTGTAATGATAAATTTAACGGTAGAGTTTGTTTCCAGGAGTTTATCAGGCCAGGGAAACAGAAATAAGGTTCCAATTACCTGCGCATTAAGTTACTGTTAAGAGTTAATAAGTTAATGTTAGAGGTGGGGGTTTTATTTAAGGTTTGGACACGGAAACAGTCGAACCAAGTTGAAAAGAATTAGCGTGGGTAGCGATAAGGCTGCTGCGCTAATCGATGGAAGCCAGGTATAATTAATGCACAGATTAATCTTAGTGGAAGCCAAAGCAACGAAAAAACGTTTTATCGCTTGCGATTCAGAGAAGCTTAGACTCGTGTTAATTCGATACCTGTGGGTGGTTTTTCATCACATACTATTCTGGGGTCACTTTTTTTCACGTATATATTTAGCACGTAGAATTAAGGAAAATTATTAATTCAGATTTCATTAATTACGTACTGAGAGGTTGCTCTATAAACCGAATGATTCGAAGTCACCAATTATTCAAGCATAATATGTTTGAATTCAAAGATACTACACTAGAAGTTAGTGGTTCCTCTAGAATATAACGTTGTTTCGAGTCGGTGAGCACAACGTGACCTGGCATGTAGGCACAACAGACTACTATTTTGAAATTCTGATTTACTACGACTTAAGGTCAGCATTTTGCTGCCTCTATTGTCAATGGTGCTTGTTATTCACAACGTGAATTTCTTTTTGCAAATAACTTTATAGACTGTTTGTTACTAGAGTATTTTAACCAATCTATGTGTATAAAATGTATGTATGTTTGTATCACAATACATTCGAAATACTTTTATTAATCTTCATGTAATTTAACATATTAATTCAAGATGGCTGTGGGAAGGTTTTAGCTTGGTTACATTGATTTTAGGTCAAATATTTTACACCACTGTGTAGTTGTAGTTCTTTTTTTTACCTTCATCTGCTGTTTTTTGTTTCATTTAGATAACCATTTTCAGTCAATTATAATTTTGTTTAACAAAAATTATTACTAATAATTTTTTTTTATTAATCCATAATTCATAAATGGATGTGATGTATTATGGCACAAGATCAACCAAAAGTTCATGGGGAAGATATTGAAAATTTTTAGGTGGCCGTAGTTTCTCTTACCAAGGTCCTAAGAGAGATTGAGGAAGTAGAGACCCACAGGTTTTACTGGAGGAGGAAGGAGAGACAATCTTTTAGCTTAATTTATGTGTTTTCATGGATATCAGTAGAGGTTATCTTTGTTCGATCCATGGAGAGGAAGGGATCAATAACATGGTTCTTAAGACAAAATAATATGAATAAATTCAAACATAAATTAGGATACATTAGACTTAGAATGTAGGCTAAGATACCTGGAGCGGTGCTTCTACTTGAACAGCTGTGGCTGTAAAGCACATCTACAGGCAGGGTCCTGACGAAGACTAAGTGAATAGAAAGGTGGAAAAGGGAATTGGAAAAATCATTAACCATAGTATGTTTATACCGTGCTAAAGCATACTACTTTTTCCATGGAATGGCAGAAAGACTTAGCTACATAGTGGTGAATGAAAACCACTTTCGTAAGTACTTTCACAAAGTGAATAACTAAGGAAATTTCGAAATAGAGTAATTTTAGTTGCATTTCTGAAATTCCTTCTGAGGAATTTCCTGCGCGATATTGGTCGTGGTATTTCCACCTTTAGTACATCGTGGATACTGTTGCCTGCTCTTTGTTACCTTTAAAGGTTACGGGATTGGGCCCGTGATGTCGGTGAATCTTTGATGTTGCCCGTCATCCACGCAAGATACAACCACCTGATCTATATTATTTCATAGTTTATCAGAAAGGTTACTTCATTTAATAAGTCAGGCATGCTCTGTCTGATGCATGTTGGAAGTAATTCTATTATTATTAAATCATTAGTTGTGCAATCCGTAATTGCGTGGTATTTACTCATTCTGAGGTAAAATGGATAAACAAACAAAAGTCTCTACACAAATGAAGTTTTATTCAACAACAACAACGCGTTTCGAACACTATGTGGTCATCATCAGGAAGACACCAAGGAAGAGCTACTAGTTGTTTTCACTGGACCAACCCTTCTTCTTCCTGATGATGAACACAAATTGTTTTGTTCAATAAAACTTCATTTGTGTGGAAACTTTTGTTTATCTATTATTATTCTAGTAAGTTCTAAAGTCTATGACAAATAAAATCGCATACGTTGTTTGAATGTTTTTTTTTCTAATCTACAATACACTACAATAAGGGTGATTGAATTGAATCAATTGATAATTTCATTTAAGGATACTACATTTGTATTTATGAGATTCACAGACATGAATTGAATGTTTGCGGTCGAATATTAAGTTGCATTGAGCCCTCTTGTAATTGGGAAATTACATTCATGTCAGTTTATATTTGAATGGAGCTAAATAGACGAGAGTTTCATGTCAATATTAGTCTATCAGGAGATTGTACTGTCTATAGGATTAATAGTTTGGGTCAGTAGTAGTGACAATGCTATACCATTCAACTGGTTTTAAGGTGCAGTTCTGGTAAACATATAGTGGATACTCTAATTACATTATCATAGGAATATCTCTTAGGAATCATTTTTCTGTTGATATAATAAATGCATCCACAGCACCAGTCTCCTATCGTGTTGTTGGCTTTGTTAAACACTTTGTTTGCCTTGATCGAAGCTTAAGTCGATATTTGACCCACTTTTATCTAAAAGGTTTTGAAATATTACAGAGCTGCACTTACTTTATAGAATTAAGTATTTATGTGGGCGTTTCTAATCAGTGGCCATAATTATTGTATAAGCAAAAATGATACGGCTTACGAGGAAACAAGAACTGATACTTTTCTAAATGGACTGCTGTTCTCATCATTAGAGTCCTGATGACTTGATATCCTTGGCCATTTGATATACATTTTCAACATATGCAGTACATAAATCCACAGCAACTAATTAAAAAATGGGACTAAAATCTTTCTGTCAAGTCACCTGATGAAATCCAGGATCAATTACTTGATTCTAAGATTGTAGCCCAATTTCTGAATGTCTTACTGTTTATTTCTTCTCCTAGCGATGAGAATACCAGAGTACTGCAATAATTGTTGTTTTTTTCCGTATTCTTATCTATTAATCGCTTGATAAGTTGTTCTAATGGACTTTTTTTGTGTGATATATATATATATATATATATATACTTTTTCGTTGGAAATACGATCCGGAACGGACAAATATAGATCAATGTAGAAAAAGAAACATAGCGAAATTAAAAGCACACACTTAAAGTCTCTAATTTTCGGTTTGAACCGCCGTCAGAAGAGATAAGACAGGGAAACCAAGCGCACTGGTTCAGAGACGGTTGGTTTCCCTCTCTTATCTCTCCCGAAGACGGTTTAAACCGAAAATAACTGCAGGGAATTTTTTTTGCAAATATTAGTTGTCGATAGGGGTAATTTTTAGGAAATTATATTTTTGTTATCTCTTTTTAAAACAAATGTTGATCTTGTTTTGGGCTATTTCGCAAATCTTCCATATGCGGGTTATTCGGCCTAAAGAACCAATATTTTGCACTTCCAGTATGTTAGTTTGTAACTAACAGTATAGCGAACCTTTAAGTTCAGAGTCTTAAAATTTTGAAAAATTGAAATATATTTTTCGTGGTGTGTCATTCAACGCGAAAGTAAAGACTAAAGAAAAAAAAGAAATATTTATCATTTTTCAAAGTTAATTATTTTTTTTAATGCCATTATTTACATAAATATTATTATTATTATTAAAAAGTAACTCTGCTCTTAATAGAGACAAATATTTGAATTATGAAATTTTTTATCTTTGAAAATGGGTTGCAGCCATAAATAAATGAGGTTGCGTATCATAGGTTCGCCATCACTGGTAACTAACATCGGGTAATAACTACACAAGTTGATTCATGGACCCGGATTAGGCAGGTCTGTACAAGATGAAATATAAGGTACACTCAGGGCTTGGATCAGAAAGGTGTGCATACCATAATGCCATGGGTTGCACCACTGACTTTAAAAAAAAAAAAGAAACATTTACAATGACCTCCTCAAGATTGAAATATTTACAAGACATAAAATATTTGCACCATAGTTAAACTTGTATAATGAAAATAATTTGATAATAGAAATCAATGACTGAAAAAATAAAAAAAAACTATTACACAAAACAACTCTGATGACAAAGCACCGTAGAACGCCTCATCATCCAGTGTTTTAAGCTACCTTGGGCTACCAAGTCTCTCTTGGGCGGCACGGTGTCGATATTGAATGAAACTAAACTGAACTGAATTTATTTCGAGTTTTTTTGTTTATGCTCTGTACGTAAATTCAATCTGATTTCTTGAAACATACAATAAATTGTTATATTTAAGAAAAGACTATTTTGTGTAAATTTTTATCAAACATTGAATTTCATACAGCCTTATAAGTGAATATATAAAGATGATTTGTTTTAAAAAAAAGATAAAAAATAAATAATTAATTATTTCTTAAAAAAGACTAATCTGCATCTGTAAAATATAAAGTTTGTCGGTCTGCCGCTATAGAAAAAATAACTGGAGACATACAAAGAAACGAATCGATCTAATATTAGTTTTTTTGGAGGGAACTAACTACGGTATTTTGCTCAGGGTTCTTTTAAAGGGATCTACTGCCCATAACCAAAACGCCGCGTAGATCAGCTAGTACATTATAAATTGAAGAACACTTTGATATAATGATAAACATTTAAAAAAAAAATATACCTTAAATTTATTTTACTGTTCTTATTTTTGTAATAAAAATAAAACAGCAGAGTTAATTTGTTTCAGTTTGAAACCTATGTAAGCCAGTTTAATTTTCTGTTATGAACAGTTGTTTTAAATTGAATGTAAGTTAAATATCTGCGTCTCTTTCTAGACTGCGGATTAACATTCAGTGTTTGAAGCTTCCTTAGTGGGAAACCTGTCTTAGGAATTTATCTCATGAGCGATTTGTATTCAGCAGTCAAACCGCTTTATATCCCCAGTTCTTTCAAGACAACAGAAATATTGATATGTGAATCAATTGATCACGAGCGCGTCACTCGACTTACATCTGTTAGGAATGCCCATACCTGTTCATCCGAATCTCCTTGTCCAATGGCTTGATATGCGTGTCACCCGTCCGTGATATCTGATTAGAAGAATATAGAGTATTTGCAACTCTTGGTCTATACAGGCATGTGTAACCTTTTGTGAACTAGGACCGCACGATAATTTCTCTGGTATTTAGATACATACAGTGTATATGATAAATAAATAGAAATACATACTGTGTACTATATTAATGTGTCAATAATTATTTAACTTTTTATTATTTTTAAAATGAAGAGTGTTATTTATATCTCATTATTTCATGAATCTGGAAAAAATTTTCAGCGTCATATAGAAAAAATTAAATCATTTGTTGCTATTGAGCTCTCTCTCTCCCTCCCTCCCTCTCCCTCTCCCTCCTCAATGTTGTAATTTTCATCAAAAAGTTTAGGTGAGTTTTTGTTAATAAGCAGATAGCATAGGAATTTTTAATATTATGATAGAATTCCAGATTGTCTCCGAGGGCTGCAGGTTGCCCATGCCTGGTCTATAATGTTGTACGGCTGCGAAAATGCCTCATTCAGAAGCTAAACTGATTTATTAGCTTGTCCTCTTATAGTGGTGTAATAATTTAACAGTAATGTAACTCAGTTCTAAAGGTTCAGTTCTAATTGCAATATGCACTATAGCTCTTGACAGCATTGCTTGACCCTGTGAGTTGTTGGCTATTATTAGTATTTTTTTTTTTTCAGTGATTTAGCCTGAAATATCTAGACCATCGCGCTTTTAACGAAGCCTTAAATGCTTAAAGTACGACGGTACAGAGCCGTCTTTATTCAAATGATGGTTGGCGAATGCTCGTCACAGAGGCATTAAGTAGAGCGCTTTCTTTCTCTGCGTCCTCGGGCTTACTTAACATTCTGCCTCCTATCTATTGTGGCTCTCCGCCAAGCCTCCTGCACTTTGTAATCTTCACACACCAGCCTAATGGACACCTCTTTCCAAACTCTTTTCAAGTTTTTTTTTTTTTTTTTTTACTCTAAAAGATTCGATCTAGGCAAGTTTTATACTTCTCCAACTATTACACAATATCATTGGAATGTGTTACTAACTGTGTCATTGCCACTCGACCATCTAAACTAGCTATTATTGCGTAATTTCGAAGGTTTCTGAGATTTGCATAATCCGGTTCCCTATTAACTCTAATGCAATTTCAAATCGAAATCAGTTATGGTGAGCAGTTCCAGGATTATTAATCATTGGATCTTCCTCTCCATTATAATATGTATTTATAATTAAAAGAAGAATTGTTATATTATCGTCACCTTTGTGAAGTAATCAGTTTTAATTTATTTAAAAATGCGTTTTTCATATTTAAAAACAGCAGGATATTTTTCACATTTTTGTAATGATAATCTGATGTGTTGAATTGAATCCCTTCATATATCAACTTTTTTCCTGACGACTTTGTATGTCTTATTTTGAAGCTTCAAATATGAAATCTCTTTGCTTACAAAAAAATCTCATATTGTCCGAATATTGTTATTCAAAATTGTTAATATTTTTTACAGATATTGCTTATTACTTATATTCGTTTATATAAATGTTGAATTTAGTGGTCGCTGATATATTTGATTTTTGGTTTGATAATTTGTGGTTTGTACTTATTATATAAATTTTGAATTTAGTGGTCGCTGATATATTTGATTTTTGGTTTGATAATTTGTGGTTTGTACTTTTCCCGTTGCGCAGTATTTTTTATATTTTGAGAGTTGTTATGAACAGTATTGTAATTTTATGTTTTCAGCTGTAAGGTAGCTGTAATTCAGTCGTGAGGTAGCCGTCCTGAACTATGTAACCTACATTACATGTAGATATATCTACATTCTCCGATCCGATGAAAGGAAAATATTGAGTTTCTGTAAACATTTTCTTGTGAAATGCTGCAGACTCAAACAGTGTAGGAATGAGCTTGAGGTGTTTTGTTGAGATAACCACTCGGACTTCGCTCTCCTCAATTCACGCTTGTACATAATGCTACGGACAGTGCAGCTCTTTGCATAAGAAATCTGCTTCGTCCATCACCCTGTTCTCATCAGTCGGTTTGAACCGTCTTCAAGAGAGATAAGAGAGGGAAACCAAACTTACTGGTACAGAGACGATTGGAGACCAACAATCTTGCCACATACACTCCCGTTCACATGCGGTAAATTGTTGGTCTCCAGCCGTCTCTGTGCCAGTATGCTTGGTTTCCCTCTCTTACCTCTTCTGAAGACGGTTTAAACCGAAAATTAGAGACTGTAAGCATGTGTTTTTAATTTATCTTTCCGTTTCGGAGAGTATTTTCATCGAAAAAGGGTTGTCATTAATCGTAATATTAAGTATTGTATATCATTACACTTAACACTTCCACCAATCTCAGTCTGTTTATCGTCTATTCGACAATGAATAAAGCTGTAACTCTTCCTACACTCGGCTACAGTTTCCTTTGTAGTGGCTTCAAATCCAAATATTCATAGTGAAGGTTTTATATTGCCTGGGTACCATCATTCAAAAACTTAATATTCGCCTAGCTTAAAATAATAGCAGTCTACTTGACCTCATTCTCAAACCGCCCCATGGATGTCCTAGAATATTCACTGATTTTATTCTTATCCATTGGATATCCCTGGTTTCCTAGATGTAGTCTTATCTCAAGCAATGTTCATTGTTATCAGTTCCCTCATCTTTCCTCAAATCGTAGCCTCTTTTCACTATCTAAATAAAACAATCAACAAGTCCCCTAAAAATAACATTTCAGCTTCTGCAAAATCGTCTAATCTACATCTTTAACGAACCTTTCAATCTAAAATACTTGGAAAACTCTCCCACTACTATTATATCTGTTCAAAAAAATAGCATTTACAAAAATCTCAACATCCCGTTTGTCATTAACTGTATAATCGAACTCTACAAACTGTTTGTCATTTTTTCCCCTCAGTTATAATTCTTTCAAACTCTTAGAAGCGATATAAGAACCACGCGTCTCATCCCAGAATAAAATAGTAAATAAATGTTGTAACCTTGTTACATAGTACAATAAGTCACAATAGGTGAACACCCAATTTCAGTAAGTTGTTTTGACTATTATTAGTAAATGTTATTTCATTTATACTTCTAAATTTAAATAAATTATAGTCATGTATCCAACAGAACGAAGAAAGAAAAATTAAAAAATTTTGTTTACAAATGCATTTGTTTTGTGGTTAAAATATTGACATCTGTAGTTATCCATATTAAAAATATGCTTTTTTAAACCGTAAAAGAACGTTTTTGTTCACAAAATTGTGCCTCCACATAATTAAATTTAACTAAGAATAAATTAAGTTTTTTTTCTCTTTATTGTCGTTGATTTGTTTGTGTTTCGTACTGTTTTTTAATTTTTATATTTAACACAATGCTCGAAAACTGAGTTCTAATTCATAAGCTGCATTCAGGTTGCTTTTATACACATTCTTTTGCTAAAGTTTTAAAGTTTTTAAAACATTTAAAGAAATGACACTTAGTTATTATATTGAGGTACTTATCAAAATTATTTTATAGATTAAGGAGCTTAACTTGTGTTACCCAACAAACTAATGCTATCAGGAATATGTTTCAGCCATCCACGTAACCATGTCTAGTCGACACTTAATCTGCATAATTTACCATATTACCTGAACATGTGATCTCTGTAGAAGTTTATAGTTTTCATGCATATAGATTCTCTATTTACATGATGGAATTATATATATATGAATCGCGCTCCGTCCTTCGACGTGGGGAGATCTCCTCTCTCACTTCGTCCTCTCTTCTAGCCTACTCCTGATGATGAACAACAGTTCGAAATATTGAGAGTTCAGTAAGTGTGCTTTTATTTCCTTTTTCTGTGTCATCCTTTGTCTAATTTAAAGTCATATATATATATATAATCTAGGAGGTGTCAGAGCTTATTTTTCTTCATTGTGATTCTTCCTACGACATTTTGTCTCATATACATATCTTAGGTGTTGCTGTTCTGAATACTGGGCCGTGACTGAGTGTCGGCTTGGCGAGTAGCTGGTGGTTGGTCACCTAGTAGCTGCAGTGTGCGTGAAACCCCCGTGTGTTGACGATTAATTAATGGGTTGTGCTTCATGATTTTCATGGCTTCATATATTTGCAGTCTGGCTGGATCATTAATTTTCTTTAAAATGATGGTGTTTTGAACAAGGTCCTGGCGGGTGAGTTTTCTTCCATGTTCCTCGGAGGTGTGTCTAGCGATGGCTCCTGCTTGCAAGTGCATTGTCAGTCGTCGTGAGAGTGTGGTCGATGTCATACCGATATATTTTGAATTGTCTAGGAGCTCACAATCTCCGATATTGCAGTTATATTCGTATATGACATTGGCCTTTTGTATCTCCGGGATGACTGCATCTGGGCTGTATATATATATATATATATATATATATATATATATATATATATATATACGTTTTACAGTAAACTATTGACACAGAGTAAAGATACGAACACACTTACAGTCCCTAATTTTCGATTGAATCGTCATCAGGAGAGTTGAGATAGGGATACCAAGCACACTTGCAAAGCGACGGTTGGAGACCAACTGTGTTGTCACACACGTGCCCTGTTCAAGTCATGTAAGAAAAATAAACTAGGAATAAGTGAAAGCCGAAAAATAATAAGTGAAACTGAAGAAAATGAGGAAATGTAAATAATAAGAACTTAAAAAATTTATTTATTCTAATTATCTTCATTAGTATTATTTAAGTATTTAATATTTATATTCCCGGGTTTTCTGTAGTTTCAGTTATTTTCTTCTTAATGTTCTTCATTTTTATTATTATTTTGTAGGTTTTTATTAGTTATATTTTTTCTTTTTCTTCAGTTTTACTTATTATTTCTCAGCTCTTCACTTAACCCTAGTTTATTTTTCTTTCATCACTTGAACCGGGCACGCATGTGACAACACTGTTTTGTCCAACCGTCGCTTCGCAAGTGTGCCTGGTGTCCCTAGCCTACTCTCCTGATGACGGTTTAACCGAAAATTAGAGACTGTAAGTGTGTTTGTATCTTTCCACTGTATATATATATATATATATATATATATAACTAAAAAATGATTGATCGGGATGCGGTCAGTTTCTTCCACTTTTTAATTCAAACTCTCATTGCCGATGTTTCGATTTTATTCAAAATCTTTTTCATAGGCATAAGTAGGAGTATTGGCAATTGAAGGAACTATTAGTAAGTAATTACTAGTAATTACTAGTTCTGAAATGAAAATGTAATAGTTCCTTCAATTGCCAATACTCCTACTTATGCCTATGAAAAAGATTTTGAATAAAATCGAAACGTCGGCAATGAGAGTTGAATTAAAAAGTGGAAGAAACTGACCACATCCCGATCAATCATTTTTTAGTTGTATATCTGTCACACGGTCGAGAAGTTATTAGTGTTTATATATATATATATATATATGAAAATACTAAATAGTCCAAACCGGACAGATAAACAACTGAAAAAAACTACACGCAAAGAAGGAAAACACTTACTTGAGTCTCTTTCCACCCAGAATCCTGAACGTACGTGCCTCTTCTTCTTCCCTTCTACTATCTTGTGGCTGGGGTCGCCATAAAAGCTGTCCAATAGACATTGTAATGTAGGGGTTGATGCTTGAGATTTTTTTGCAACATCGGATATTATACTGATTGGAGCTTCTAAGAGATTTAATTGTATTCTGTTGTTGGCTTTATTTTTATTAGTAGTTTCATTGGTGTAATGGTATTATATAAAAGATGTAAATGAGGGTATAAAGAGGAATATAAACGATTAGCATGAGCGGTGATGCGAATGAATGCATAAATAACTGCAAAACTCAAAATTTATTATTGAAAAGGCGAAATTGAGGTTGTGATTATAAGAATACCAGTCTGGCAACCCTGCTGCCAAAAAACAAAACTGTGTTAAGTATACCAGTTCCCGTTAGATCACCGAAGTCAAGCTACAGTATGTGAACTTAGGAACTTGGATGGGTGACATCACATGCTCATCGTGACCAGCTAATGTGGCTCTTCCATGGTTTAAATTGGTGCCTAATGAAAAATCACCACACTTTTACCCTTACAAAGTCTGAAACAAGTTAGGTCTCCGTAAGTGTGGGCATTGAAACAAAAAATAATTTAATATATTTTCTAAAAAGAAGCGGTTTGTATAAGAGTTTTGATTGTTCTTATAACGGAGTCTGCTTTCAGTAGGAGTATTTAGTTAGGTTTTAAGGAGGTACATTGCGGTTTGTTGCCCCTGGTCCTGTATCATTGGTTCATTAAGAGGAAGTTGATTTGAAGTGTACTGTGAGCGTGGCAGTCTCTTCAGCATTGTGCTGTGAATCGCTGCAGCTTGAACTCTTCACGAGAGGAAGTACATCCTTTTATTGTGTTCGATTCAGACGCTGCTTCGCCCTGGTCGCAGGTTAATTTGATTTTATTTTACTACTAAACTCTGCTCATTCTCCAAAAGACAATTTTTATATGAAGTCTACTTTAGTCATTTGTATTGACTTAAGCTTGTGGGGTTTCTTTCTGCCTTTTGTATTTTTATTTTCGTTTATAATAGTAGTATAGTTAATCTTCTTTATTTTCCTTGATTATACTTCTTTCGTCTCCAAATAAAACGGTTTCAAATTTCTGAAAAGTGATATATTTATTTAAGACCATTTCATAAGCACTTGAGACAAAGTGCTAATTAACTTATTATACTAAATGGATCAGAAACGAGAAGTCAGTCCAAAGCAGAAAGTTGTATCTTCAGGAATCGTGACTCCGGCTTTCAGAACTTCTTTTTGATTGAGTTGGTGAATAATGTAAATGACTTCCACTTGAAAAGTCCTTAATTGACATGTTTAAACAATTATGAACTGGCTGGAAGTTTGTCTTGGTTCATCGTGACTTAAAGGTACTATCTTGCTAAGAAGGAGGTTGGTTGCATCCGGTTCAGTGGATTCTTGAACATGTCACGAAATATCGTTTTACCTCAATATCGATCCGCCTTTGCTGCACTTAACGGCATCAATGTTTAATTCACCATCACAAATGTCCCGAACAAAGTCCGGCCTACTTGCCCATTTTACAAACAAGCTTGTCATAAATAGTGTAGCAGGGTCATTGTAACTTTTCCTGTAGTTTCCTAAATGATTATTTGAACACTGCAGTCAACATTCTATTCTTTGCCCACATAACTACTTTAGTCTTATTGTTAAAGTTTTTGTTCAATTCAAGAACAATGGTATTATTACTATAGATTAACTATGGTCTTAAAAAATATTGAATATACATTCCTTAAGTAGTCTGCATTATAATTAGGTAAAGGAGAATAGTTTTCGTAGTAATATAATGGGGGGGTTTGCTCTTAGGGTCCTCACTTTAGAAACATTATCCTAGCTAATATACCTTATAATTATAATGCTATCAATAACACTGGAGAAGTACTTATTTCATCTATATCAATAAACCATATAGGAATAGTATCTGTATCATTTATAACGAAAAGTCTTTATCGAGAAACTATGTTAATTATAAATATATATATATATACGAGTATATATATCAATGATCAACCCACAATATGAAATGGGAAAACAAGACAAGATCTTTCAAACGTAACAAGCGGTCTTCGTCAGAGTATATATATATATATATATATATATTTATTTATTTTGTGTTGAAAGATAACTTTAGGTTAGACAGTGCTAGTAAAAGTGAAGTGTGTGAAACAATGTAGGTTTTCTTACTGATATTCAAATCTCTTACAGAGTATAACGAAACTGAAAATATGTAAATCTAGGTCGATTGTGATATGTGTCAGGTCTGAAGTGGAGATATGGAAGTAAAGGATTTTCCGAGTCAGTGGCGACACCAAGGGAATGTGCTGGCTTCATCGTGCCATTCACGCCCTTAGTCTACTTCTGGTTGTTCTTTAAACTGATATCACATAGGACTAAGATTCAGATTATTATATATAAAATCATTATATCTATTTTATTTTATATATATTATATTATATATATTTTACCTTGAAAACAGTGTCAAATAGTTCAGCCGTTTAATGGAACAATTTTATATCTGTATATATGAAATACAAAGTTTGTCTGTCTGTCCGCTATGGAAATAAGACTGGAGACATTTAGATACAGAGAAACATATTGATCTTATATAACTTTTTTAGGGGGACTAACTACGGTATTTTGATCTTGATTAGGATATTTTTTGGGATCTACCTCCCATATTTAGACAATTCTATCCAAACAGCTTCGAATCACGTCAAATAGGCTTTATAACGAGTGTAGAGTTCACCTCATTTGTTCAAAATTCTACACTCTTAAATTGACTTCATATACATGTACAAATACACATACAGGTATTGACTGTGTGTATATGTATGTACTCTTACATACTTAAGAACGTAATATTTTTCTTTCCATTGCTGGAAGAAGTTCAAAGATATTTTATAACTGAAACTTATTTAAATTTTCTCTAGAAAGTTAATGATGTAATTTTGATTTTGATGATCTTCCCTTCCCTATACCTTCATTTTAATTTAAAATAAATTTGTTCAAATTTATAATAAGTTGTATACCTTTTTTTTCTTATTTATAATTTACATTCTGTATTAATTTCCTTTATCTGAAAAAAAAACTTAAGTTTATCGGAACTATCGAATATTTAAATTGTTTCCCAGGCAACACCGGGTAGATCACCTAGTTGTACATAAACTAAAATAACATTTTAATATAGATGAGGTTATTGTTCTTTAGTAATATTGCCTCATGACAAGAGCACTTTATGATACATTTTTTTTTAACTCAATTATTTTCTGCAGATAGTTCTCGATTTCCTGGTATTCTGGAACCGATGTTAGTATTACCTGCAAAATGTTTTAAACTTTTTCGGTACCAAAAAAAAACACAGACATTTTGTGCACAAGAATTTAAGATTCATGATAGAATCAGAAAGCTAGTGATTCCTATAGTAGTCCCATTATTTGACTGATCGCGATAAAATTTAGCATGACAAGTAGCAATTATATGTATTCAACGGTATAGAGCTTTTTCGCGAAATTTCTTCAAAAAAAAAAATGGCATTATAATACATTTTGTGACTTCAGAAAATATTTCTTTTTTTTTTTCTTTATCGAAATAGCAATATTTTGTATATGTCATTTTCATGAAATTATTATTTATGAAGGAAAAAAAAAGTCAAAAATATTGGAGCATTAAAAGAAATAACACAGCCACAAAAATGTAAAATTTTTCTTGAAATGATGACAATGTACTCTACTTGTTTAACTTTTTATATATTGACTTTGTCAATTATTTATTAATTATTATTAAGATTATAACTCTCTCAAATGTATTCAATAAAATTTAAATTGTTTTATAAGATTTGAACAAGTGCTTTCAATAGTTAATTTTTTTTTTATAAAATGTATAAACAAATTAAAGTAACAATTTAAAGGAATACAATATAGAATACAGATAAACTTTGTAAAAGTGGAAACAAATAAGCTTAATTTTTAAACACAAAAGACAAAATATTATCGAATTTGACAAATATTCATGACATGGCACTTCATGAGACAGGTTTCGATGTGAGACAGGAAGCGCGAATATGGATTAGTCCCATTTGATAAGGGACATCTGGTCGCTTTCGAGTATTGGTTACTTGAGTATTATCTACACTGACTTTTCCTCAGAAACGATATTCTGAAATATATATACAGTGGAACCTCTACATACGAGATTAATTCGTTCCCGGATCGTGCTCGTATCTAGAATTTCTCGTATCTAGAGCGAATTTTTCCAATAAGAAATAACTGAAAACCAATTAATTTGTTCCCGGCCTCCCAAAATCATTCAAGTTAACTCTAAATAACTATGAACACATCTTCCTGATTACTAAAAACACATTCAAATAGTGACTGAACATAAAAATACAGTAATAAGATAAATAAGATGATATTAACGAAATAAAATGCGAGTTTATTATGAGCACTTCCACTTAAAATTAAAGTTAACTTTATGAAAAACTAAATTTTTCACGTAAAACGTATCCACAACAACAGAAGTCTCTCCATCTCGTCATGGATGTCGGTCCTAATTTTGGAAAGAATAGTCACTCCCTTGATCGGTTTTATAGCTTTTATGGCATCTTTCTGTTTCAATATCGTATAGATCGTGGATGATGACCGGTTATACTGCTTTACGAGATCACTCACACGAACACCACGCTCATGTTTGTCTATTATCTCCTGCTTCATTTCGATTGACATCATCCTCTTTTTTATCTCAGAGGACACCTTTCCATCTCCTCTCGTATGTAAAGCAAGATTTTTGCTCGAAAGACCTCTCGTATCTCGAGTTTCTCTTAAGTAGAGTAGCTCGTATGTAGAGGTTCCATTGTATATATATATCATTATAACAATATGAGGTAGTATGGGATAACAGTAGTCAGGTGTAGTTTAAGGGGTAGCGTTCTTACCGTTAGTACTAAAAATCTTAGGCTCAAATCTTGGTTAAGACGCATGGTTTTTCATGTGGACGATGGGTAATTTGATGAAAGCAAGCTGTCCATCAGAGAGGATATCAACCTGGCGGTCCCGATTCTGTTAAATATCAGGTACTCGTTAATGATCTCCTCTATAATAAACTTGGGAAGGTAAAATTTATAATTTAGTGGTATAGAATCGACCCACTAATGAAGCTCATTTTAACTAAATTGTGTACAAAATAATAAATAAGTCTTATTTTTGGTCCTAAGGGAGCACTGAAGGTGAAAGCCTGAAGTGTGGACGTTAAAAAAAAGAAACCTACAATATGGGATAACCCTAATGATCGCTATTTAAGCGATATATTAAGCATTGTTTTCTTGAATCTGTTAAAGAATACGCCTCATAATCCTGATTTCCAAAAAAAAAAAAAAAAAAAAAAAGAACTCGAAGTTCTCTTCCTAACCGTGGAATATATTTACTTCGAAATTTCATTATACGGTGAGATCTCGCTGTGATCACAAAAATAGTTGTGCAATACACATATAACACATATACACACACACGTATTCCTCACCATCATCTCTCTCTCTCTTTCTCTCACATACACACACAAACACACCCACCCACCACCACCAATAACAAAATTTGATAATTGATTTTACGAGTGTAATAATTCAATTTACTTATATTTATTTAATTTATTGTTGAGTAAAAATAAATATAGAAGTATTTAAATATTTTTTTTTATATTAACATGTATTATATAGAAAATATCTGGCACATGGCGTTCTTTACGCACACTTGAGAAATTTTCGTAGTTCACCAGTTCCATGATTATATGAAAGTATATATTTTGTAGCAATATGAACACATTCAGGTACTTTTTTCAAATTTTACTCCTATTTAAGTAAATTCTGAGATACTGTTATAAGATGGTATGTGATTTTTATAGTATGTAGAATGTTCGCATGTAAATTTTGATAGCAGATTGATCATTATATTTGTATTAGAGTATGTAAAAGTGATACAGGTAATACTGTTAATCTTTGTGGCATTAATTAAATCTCACGTCGGTCGGTTTTCGATGTAAGAAATCTGTCTAATCTCAAAATTTACATGATTCTCTCATTTTGTCAGAGTGAGTCTTCGGTGCATGAACCGTTCCATCCATCTCATTTCGTGGACGTGCAAGGCCGTTATTATTTTGATGACTTAACTGTAATTACAGGCTTTGTGATATTTCAATGTTGCGTTAATCAGTAAGCAAGTTGAGTGGGAGTGTTTCTCGAGATACTCTGCGTCTGTTTCCATTGCGCCTGCTACAATCTGAACGACCTTTGTTCAGGTCTTTCATTGCCACGCCTCTTTCTTTCACGATCACGTTTTAATCTGTTTTTTCTCTCAGCACTCTTTGCAATCGCCTTTCTTTCAGCCATGATTTATAATACTCAAAGAAGCGTTTAAATAATTGGTTATGTCCAATTATAACTTTGCAGACTCTAAATCTAAAAAGTAGTAATACTTTTCTACTTATACTCGTTATTCATTCCTACCTGTTATTCTCAATTCACTATTGTCAGTAACATTTAAAGAATAATCTACCACTTAGGTTAGGTTGCAGTGGCAGTTCCACAAGGGAGCACACGTAGGCCGAGCATTGGCCCTTTGTTATATCACACAATGAAGATTGATTCTACAGTGGGAGTCCTAAATTTTGCCTAACTCAAGTGTATTTAGAGTAGGGATCTTTAACGTTTACCTGACATCGTACAGGCTTGGGACCGACGGTTTAACGTCCTTCTCCGAGGAACGACATGCACAGATTTATTCACCTCCAGCATGAATAAATGGAGGGCCAGGTGGTGATCGAACCCCGGTCCTATCAGTTCAGAGGCGTGTGCGTAAACCACTGAGCTAATCTGGCTCCTTCATCTACCATCTAACTAGAAGATTTCTTTCCTCAGTTGACTGGATTACAGTCTGTCCACCTTCCAGAGAGAAACTGTGGAAAATGGAGAAAGGTCCGAAACATTCAAGTGAGGAAGGAAATACGAGTAAACTTGTGATGGTGTATTCTTTTTCAAACATCTTGATTTATTGTTAGTTCTGTGTTTTGATTGTCATCCAATGATCCAACATTGTTTTAATTGTCATGTATTTGATCGCCTTTTGTTTATTGATACTTTGGGAGGATAAAGAAAACCTTTTATTTATTAAATTTAATGCGATAAAATGAAATAGAATGGATTGGATACTATTTAGAATGAAATGTGAAGATTAATTGCCGGTACAGATGTGTGGATTCAGATTTTGTTTTGTACTAGACTTTATTGTTTATTGGCGACCATAGGGTAATACGTCATCTAACAGTTCAACAATGACTAGTCAAATGAAAATTCATTGTAACATCATAAATAATAAAGTGTATTTAACTCAAGTGTTATGCAGTCATTTATTCTGTGGTATTTATTCAAGTTTGAATAAATGTTGTTTATATTAAACCAACTTTTGTTTATAAGAATGCAAAAGTACGAATATCTTTGAATGTGAAATATGTAATTCAAAAAAACTGCATTTATTTGTGGAGTCTTTGAAGTGACAAGTTGCCTCCGTAAAGGGAAAGTCTTTCAAGTGTTGAGATTGCCTGTCTGACCTGCTTTGTTTTATTTCACTCTGCTCTAATCTTCAAAGCTATCCAAGAAAGAAACCCATACAGCGATTCAGAATGGATACTCACTCACTCGTATCTCAGGTTATTCCCAAAGAACACGTTAGATTGTATCTTAATTTAAAATACAGTAGAACCTGAAAGTGTCAGTGTCTCATTAGATTTGCAATTCGCTTTATGAGCAGCAATCCGTAAGAATCTTTGTCTCGTGCGACGAGTAATTAGTAAAAATTCGTAATGCGACCGATCGTCACATAACGTGGTGACCTCCTGTTTACTCATCTCCTAAAGAAAATATATGTTTTTTCTTTGATCACAAATTGAAACTTATATAAAAGAACCCTCCAGAGTTCTCGAGGTTTTAATAATTTTCCCTTCAAATTTCAAAAATCTCAAAAGTAATGATTAAATTCTGTTTTGAGTGGGTTGAGCTCAATGTGAAAGGCCGTCATTGTTAAATTCTACAAAACGGCTGGATTCTAATGAGCATCTGCAAGTAATTATTTAGTTAATGTTTCCAAAAAGTACGTCGTAAAAGAAACTAATGCTTGCATATTTGGACAACAATTTTTCTTGAAATGACGGTCGTGGGTTCATTAAGGGAGAGGTTTTGCAGCAGCTGTTATTACAATTGAACCCTTGATGTTGCTCCATAAAGAAATTCAAAGCACAGCAATTAGTAGTTTATTTTTCATCTTTTTTTTTCATAGGTCGTTCTCCTTAAAGACCGCATTACTGTCACATTAAAAAGTCAGCATACACAATTTATTGGAACATAAATGAATTTAAATTGCCTGTGAGCTTGAGATTTATTTTTGCATTTTATTATTATAAAATGAAATTTGCATCTATATGCATCTCAAAACCTAAACAACAACCCATGTGTTCCAACAAGAAACATCAAACTTTCAAGTTCTTCATTAATGTAAGAAAAACTTAAACTAATGCTATTATAGATGAGTTCGGTAATTTCTCTTATATTTGGAAATATTAAATAATCATGTTATTAATGTCGGAAAGGTTAGATTAAAACATAATAATTATAAATTAATGAAACGCTTTTCTAACGAACGTGTTGTTTCTCAATGCAAATTTGTTTATTGGATTTGTCGTAAGTCTGTTTCACATAAATCTTTTGAAGAAATGTTTTAATATGACGTCTGTTTGAAGAACATCCTGCTGATAAAATGGTTGATAAGTCATAAATGTTCAAGCCCAGTCGATCTATAAGACATGGTGATTACGATTTGAAGTTTTAACTATAGTTAATTAGTCATGTTCACTTTGATTTAGCTAATCTCTTTGATGACGAATAAGTACATTCGTAGGTGTATTTTGTTACATTTGTCTCTTATTTTGCTACAGAAAGTTGGGCATTCGAGCTTTGAGTGTTTCTGCTTGTTGGATACACTTTGATTTTGGAGTCATGGTGGCTGTAGTTGTCGACTGGGCATGCATAGATTCTATCAGTCGAGGTGTGTTAGTGTAAAGGAGTATCTTTTCGCGATGTAATCTGCATAGTAACAAGAAATAGTTAAAGACGGCCACCTCTCCCAAGTGCTAACCAAGTGCTTTCTGCCAGCATTTCTTGATTACTAGTATGTACTCATCTTTTAAGAACATCTTGTGCACGCTATTCCTCGGAGAAAATTTCAAGTAATTGGTCCGGAGCCTCTTCAATGTCATGGTAGTAGTTCACTAACAGCACTGCTCTAATAAACTTGAGTTAGACAAATTATTCTTTGAGTTAGACAAATCATTGGTGTAGAATGAACCGTATTGTGTGTTATTACGAAGGATCTAATGAACCGGGTCTGCTCTCGTCGTAGCAGCCACCCTAACTTTTACTAAATCCTCCTAATTATGATATTTCAATATTTGACTGTGTATCAAGTATACTACTATTGTAATGCGAGACCCAGACTCAGACTTTATTTTCAATCTAACGTTCATTCGATTTTGTTAATCTTTATCCTATTTTTATTCAATAGGTTAAGTTCTTTAGTTTAAGTTCCAGATTATAACACAAGTAATTTGAATAAATCAAACTTATTTGAAAGCTTACTCTTAAAATAAATAGAAAAAAATGTAGTATTCAACGCTTTTATTTTCATATTATAATGTTATTGTATAATAATCTAATACCGTGTAGTATGAGCCAATCCTTTGTTCTGCTGCTCATAGTATTGTATAAATAATGTAATACCGAGTAGTATGAGACAATTCTTTGTTCTGCTACTCATAGTATTGTATAATAATCTGATCTCTCACTCTCTCTCCCTCCCTCTCTCTCTCTCCCTCTCTCTCTCCCTCTCTCTCTCCTCTCTCTCTCTCTCTCCCTCTCTCTCTCCCTCTCTCTCCCCTCTCTCTCCCTCTCTCTCTCCCTCTCTCTCCCTCTCTCTCCCACCCCCTCTCTCTCTCCCTCTCTCTCTCCCTCTCTCTCTTCCTCTCTCTCTCCCTCTCTCTCTCCCCCCTCTCTCCCCCCTCCCTCTCCCTCTCTCCCCCACCCACCTCTCTCTCCCTCTCTCCCCCACCCCCCCTCTCTCCCTCCCTCTCCCTCTCAATCTCCCTCCCCCCCTTTATCTCTCTCTTTCTCTCTCTCTCCCCCACCCCCTCCCTCTCCCTCTCAATCTCCCTCCCCCCTTTATCTCTCTCCCTCTCTTTCTCTCTCTCTCCCCCCTCTCTCTCCCTCCCTCCCCCTCCCCCTCTCTCCCCTCTCTCTCTCCCCCTCTCTCCCTCTCTCCCCCTCTCCCTCTCTCTCCCTCCACCCTCTCTCTCCCTCCCCCCTCTCTCTCCCTCCCTCCCTCTCTCTCTCTCTCCCCTCTCCCCCTCCCTCTCTCCCTTCTCTCTCCCTCTCTCTCTCCGTCTATCTATCTCTTTCCCTCCCTCTCTCCCTCCCTCTCCCTCTCTCTCCCTCTCTCTCTCCCTCTCTCTCCCCTCTCTCTCTCTCTCCTCTCTCTCTCTCTCTCTCTCTCTCTCTCTCTCTCTCTCTCTCTCTCTCTCTCTCTCTCTCTCTCTCTCTCTCTCTCTCTCTCTCCTGTTTCCTCTTCCTTTTCTGTCATTCTTTTTCTGTATTTTATTTACTAGTAAATCTGTATATTTACTAGTAAATATATCTAACTACCCCGGCATTTTGGTTATGGGTCGTAGATCTATAAAAAAAGAACCCTGATCAAAATCAAAATACCGTTGTTAGTTCCCCCGAAAAAAGTTAAATAAGATCCAAATCTTTCTTTGCATCTAAATGTATCCAGTTTTATTTCTATAGCAAACAGACAGAGAAACTTTGTATTTATATATACAGAATATACTTACTAGGTGTTCGACCTGCCTAAGTATCTATTTTCTGTTAAAATCTCCAAGCTTGCATGTACACAGTCGAAAACAGTATAAAGAAAGATGGAGGGAACCATGTTAATAATAATGATGATGATGCATAAACTTTGTGAAGTCTATGAACAAAACAAATGCGCTAACATAACGACAGTATTTAGATACTTTTTGTATTTAAAAGAGTTGATAGATTATGTATCTTGTGTTATAAAAACAACATAATTACAAAATATTTTCTTTTAAACATTTAATTATTTTAAATTAATAAGTTATTAATGATAAATATATATAATAAATTACATTCGACATGTATTTCTTACTGTATGAATGAATATATTTACCTTAAGAATGGTATTTTGTCTGGCCATTTCATTATCACAATTGAATTGTTTCCATGGATGACCATGACAAATAGGTCAGAACGACTTCCGTAAAAGCATGGCCAGATGGATCTATTTTTGTCCTCAACCAGGAATGGTTTGACGTAAACGGTCAAAGTTGTTTTTAGATTCTTAAAGGAAACTCCCTTCGATTTGTTGAATTTGTTTGCTACTATGTAAATATCACTTATAAGAAAAGTGCCTACTAGATTTTGGTTATTTGTTGTCATGTGTTTTTCTTTTGCGAATAAGTGGGGAAATTGAGAATGAATTGCAGTTAAAAGAAGGAAAGAATGCAAACCAAGGTCTTGAAGCACTAATATAATTAAACTTTGGAGAAAAGAGAAATAAAAATCCCCACTTTAACTGGAATCCTGTGGGCAGAGTAAATTATTCTAAGACATTAAGTATTTATTTTTAATTGAAATAATTTCACATTCCACCCAAATAAAAAGACAGTTTGTTTCTACTTATTGAGAAGTCAAAGAATAATAAATGAATTGAAAAAAAAACAAATTAAATATTGCGACTGAATAGTTTAATTCGAATTTCATTAATAACAAATACCTTTGGTTAGTTCGATGAAATAAATGAAAACTTTAGATTACACTGAGCTCACTGCTCTTGAGCTTTTCTCTTGTGGCGTACTTTGGTGCAAACATCGTTTATTTCATGTAGATTGAGCAGAAAAGTGTGTTTCACAAATGATACATAAGTTAGGCAGATTTAATTGCGTCGTTGGTATTAAGGGTAATCAACATTTCACCAGTAACCAAAATTGAATTGTCTGTCGCACCAAGCTATATTGATACAATCGCTCAGATAGTATTATTAATACAGAAACATAACTGAAGTACTCCTATAAAAGAGGAGTACTCTTTTATAGGCCAGAGAGCCATTGCTCTGGCTTAACTTAAAACTCCGACTTAGAACTAGTTAAAACTTTCTGAAAGAAAAACAAACTTAATTCCCAATATCATTTCCATTACTAATTTGAATAGGAAATTCAAAAAGAAATTCATTCATCCCTTGATGATGAACAGTGAAAATTATCATTCATATATATAACCTTAATTAATAGGCAGGCTTTTATATGTTAGTATGATAGATATTCGATTTTTATTTATTACTTTTATTCTGACAAATTTTAATTCCTATTCAACTGAAATTTAGCTTAGATACTCTAAAGGCAGAAATAACGAAACTCGTCTAACAGATTTGAAAAAAAAAATGTTCAACTTAAATGATTATCATGTTCGCCCATACCTGGGCGATTTATATGAAATAGTAGCTAATGTTGTGTTGCACTTGACTAGGTATTAATTGGTAATAAGGGATAATGATTTAATTTTGATATTACTGTATTGCCGTTGATTAGATAGAAACTGGACTCATTTTGAATCATCGATAAGTCGATGGTCTGTTTTTAGCAATACTATATCGCAACATATGCTTCAGACGTTTTTAGGACTACATTGTTGCACTAATAGAATGACATGGTCGTGTTTATAAATGTTCCTTAATGTTGATTGTTATTTAGTTTAAAAAAATAAAGTAGGAGTTGACAAGAAGTGTCTGTAACTATAGTATTTAATGCCATTACACAACAGAGAATTTAAATAACTTTGCTTGCTGTTGAAACTATACCATAATTAGGTTTGATAACATTAATATACTTTGAAGTTTGGTTGAAAATTAGTTTTTGATAATGAGATTACCAGCATACCTGTGCATGATGACATAAAAAGGTCTCACCTGACTAAGTATTTTAGTGTGTATTAATAATCTGCGTGAACAAATGTAATGCTTAACCTAAATCACTAGCAAGGGAGCGAGGAAAAGCTGCAAGGTGAATTGTAGTAAATTTAACAATATTTAACAAAAATATTTTGAAACTTTTATAATTTCATAGTTTATGTATGTATAAAGTATATATATAAAAAGGTTTATAGAAATCTGTAACTTAAAAAGAATAAAGTTGGCAAACAACTTTTATACTACCACGTAACTAGTGGGGGAGTATAACTTCGTATAAACTGAAAATCTATAAAAATGTAATTCCTTTTTCTCGGTCTTTTTATATTTATGTCTTAGACACCTGGGCTTTGGCAAATTAAATGTAAACTTTTTATATTAATTATAGGATGTATACCTCTACAATACTCGAGTGAATTTGAAATTCCTGAGGTTATTTAATAAAAGAAAGTTTTTTTTTTGTTTTTCTGATTTTTTCGTATTGTTTAGTAGTTTTATATAATTAAATAACGCTGAGAATGTGGATCAGTTTTTCGTTTTGAAGATGTTTGCATTTGTTTCGTTGTTTTGACACTTTTGCAGGCTTTCGCTTTTACTGCTTCACTAGAGGCTCAAGGTATGGCTCATTTATTATATGACACCCATTTTTGGTATAGGTGAGCCATATTGCCGGGTTGTTTCTACGAAGGGAGTCCTAAATTTTACATCTCTCAAGTGTATTTGAGTAGAGATCAGTAACAAGTGCAGGCTCGGGGCCAACAGTTTTACAATCTTTTACTTGCAATTCCCTTTTATCTCTCGAGATGAAAAATCTTGGGTTATTCCCAAGATTCAACTCTCAAATCTTGAGTATTGATGGGGCCACGCTATCATTAATTTTAATTTCGATAATTTAATTTTTAATTAAAACACTTGGTTCTTAGTTTTCAGAAAGTAGGTCAGGGAAACAAATGAACTGCATATATACATCATCTAATTATAAAGTTGAATAAAATATTATATAATGTTTACCTGAATTTATATAATGATAGTTGAAATCAATTGACTGCTATGAATGTGATGAATTGAAATGAAATGGTTTCTGTTTCAGCTGCCCGCCTAGGTCGTTCCTGCCGGCGTTATGTAAAATTTTCTTAGACGAACAAGCACCCGATTCAGTTTTAGAGGTGACAGCACGAGCTATTACCTACTACTTAGACGTAAGTGCAGAGTGCACAAGGAGGATAGTGGCTATTGAGGGAGCCGTGAAGGCCATCTGCAACAAGTTAGTGGTGCCTGAGCCGGCGTCGCGTACCAGCAAGGATCTGGCTGAGCAATGCATCAAGGTTTGTACCTCTTAAGTATCTCTGTCATCACAAAACAGTTTCGTCAATAAAAGCCACTGCTAGTCGACTTGCAAGCAGCTTGGTTATACTAAAAAACTATAATATACTCGACCCTCGATTTTCCGTACTTCAAATAACCGTACTTTCAAGTTTCAGGGTTTTTTTTTCTTGTAGCATAAATTATCATCCGGGTATTGGTTAGTTAACAATGAGGACAGAGTGAGGCCGAGTAGTCTAAAAGAAAACTATACCTTTATTATGCATAAACAATATTATTATTACGTATTTTAATGTATAATAAACATAAACTAACTAATTCTAACGTAGGGCAATCAGTTATTATGTGGTATTTATTCATTGTAGGGTAAAGAGCTAATGAAATGGTCTCCACATATAAAAATTTAATGGTATAAACAATGCGTTTCGAACACATAGTGTTCTTCCTCAGGCATTAACTCAAAAATACAATATTACCAGACAGTTATCTATAGTACAAAGTAAATATAGTATAAAATAAAAATAAAATAAAATAAGGAATTGAGTACGAATCTAAGGGTGAGTGTCTGTGGTACAACTGACTGGGAATAGGGCTGGTACCCAGTTAGTTGTACCACAGACACTTACCCTTAGAATCGTACTCAATTCCTTATTTTATTTTATACTATATTTACTTTGTACTATAGATTATAGTACATCTATAGGTGATAGTACTTTTTACCCTCTGATGACATTGCATTTTTTAGTTAATGCCTGAGGAAGAACACTACGTGTTCGAAACGCGTTGTTTATACCATTAAATGTTTATATGTGGATACCATTTCATTAGCTTTTTACCCTACAATAAACTAACTATATCCGTCTGTATCATATGATTGTGATTGTGATTTAAAGCAAGGGGAGGCAGAGAATAGCCTAGCTATCCTCCCTTCTAATATGCCTTCGCTACTCCAATTTGATTCAAGTCTTTTCAAATTGGCCATTACAGTATTCAGTTGGTCGGAACCTGCGAAACTGTGTTGAGGTTAGGCTATATATCCTATGGTACGTCTTAGACTGCGGTCAAGTGTTAAGCTGGCCTTTTTTTGTTTATTGTAAAGTTTATTCTGTATTAATAATACTGTTTATTTAAATGAAATGTATAGTGTGCTAAAGTAAACAAAATTGAGATAGCCTAGCCCTCCTAGAAAATGTTTTCTAGCCATTAGGCTACCACTTACCGTTTACCTGTGTTACCAATTTTCGGACTTTTCTGTCTCCGTCCCTGTTAGTACGTAAATTCGTGGGTCGAGTGTATTCACTTTCATTTGAAAGGAGAGCAACTTTTGTCAGATGGTATATAGGTTATATGTTTTTACAAGAACTTTGTCTCATTAACAAAATGCATAGAACATATATTAATACATAAGAACCATGATAACGAGGAAGAGATAGGCTCATAGGATAGCCGCGTGCTACACTTTTATGGTACAGAGTTCGCATCAGGCAGTCTTCAACTATTGTTTTATTCAAATGGCTTTGAATGTAATTGTATCGTGGCTTTTTTCTAAAGCTGCTACTCAGATTGTGTGGGATAAAACAATCGGAGTGTCCTGCAGAGGATATTGGAACTACAGCCATAATTTTTGTGAAATATTTTGTATGTATCGCCGAAGTAAGAACTGATTTCTTTAACTTTTATATTGTATAGTACTCTTTATTCAAAATTTTTAATTGTTCGTAATCAAAAAATTTGTAAAAATTACTTTTTATTTGAGTTGGATTTCAGTTTTCCTGAAAAGAGCCAGTATTCCTAGAGACCACTTAGTCCTATACACATGGATAGAACTTTGTATCTTGCCTCCAGTGGTGCAGTAAGTTTTTATGGAATATTTATTCGTACATGGAAATAGTAATCAAACTTGTAGTTTGTTTCGTCGAAGTAAACCTTTACTCATAGTGGCTTGCCTCTTGTTGGGTGACAATTCCAATTACTCATTTTGATTTCCATGTTTATCAAATTAAACTGAGGTGGGAGATGATGAGAACGATTCCCGCGAATACGAAATCATTTCTGTACAGACTAACTTAATATGAATTACTGACATTCCAAGTTATAGTAGCACAGTAATCAAGCAGTAGAAGGCCTCTGGTCTGGAACTGCTAGTTACGACGTGCCCTAAAGGGCGCGGTTATATTCGTTTGACGTTGGATTCCCATGTTAATTGAGAATCCTGCAGTGATTTCAAGATTGATGTTCATGGAATATTACAGTAAATCAAAGCCATTCATAGTCGACTGGGTATATTAACATAGGCACTTAGTGCTAAGGAACGATGACAGTTAGTCGGTACGGTAGAATTGCGCTAAACAGATACAACATTTAATACAATTTGAAAAGAAAACTACTATTACCATGTAGTATGTAGCTACATACTACGACAAACAGATGAACTATGAGAGGTATATTATCTGTTCTGAAATGCGTTGTTATATAACTAAACGTTATTAATGTAGACATTTTCAATGATTTCCAATTGTTTGGTTTTTTGCCCCTACTGCTGAACATAACTGAAACTTGAGTTGAGACAGTCTGGAGGTTGAGGTAGCCGACGCATGAGGCTGTGATTGACCAGTTCATTTGCATGCTCATTCCCACAACGTTGCCTCAATGGCTGGGAATACGCCATTCAAATTACTGGCCAGTCACTCATTTAACTACAACCAACATCTCTGTGCATCGCTTGAATCAAAGAGGCTTGATTCGGAATATTGACATTCATCGCCCTACATCTACATAGAATGACCCATCCAGCTACCAGAGCATCCTCTCAACATAAATAAGGAAAAATCTCCAACACCTATATTTGGCATAAATATAAATGTCTTTGTTCCGCGAAATATCTTTAATGATTTTCATTCACGATATTTTTTTTTTATATATATAAAGATACACATTGTTAGTTTCAGTGCTTGTATTTTCTTGTTTCCCAAGGTCTCTTGTTGAGTGAGTAATTCCAATAACTCACTAAAATTTTGAAAATCCTGTGCAATTGGAGCCAGGTGCCTAGTTATCACTATTATACAAGTCGAGTTAACATTTAATTATCAGTCATTAATGTTATCACTGTCACTTTAAATCTGCTTTTAATTTGTTTTCTGATTTAATAAAAAAATATTCAAATTGTCATCTAATCAGTGTCACCTGGATGAATGATTGAAAATCACCTCCATTTAAATAAAAATTTATTTATTTTAATAAATTGGATTCCATTTTTTCATAATCTTTGATTATTTAAGAAATATGCTTCTAAAGCATACATGGGTTTATATTTGTGTTTTTCGTCACATTGTTTTTAATAGTAATACTAATGATTTGCACAATTATATGATTTTATGTAATTCTATAGTGTAGAGTGTGACGTATGGTATGACGCATGTGTAGGCTATTATGGCAAAAATAAGAAGGCAAAAATAATGTGTTGATGCCAAAATAATCTTGAGTTGCCAACACGGAAGGAGTCACGACTTGGCTTGTATGCTGTGCACGTATAACAGGAACTACTCGGTAACTGCAGCTAAAAGTGAGTGAGCAAGTAAGACGCCAAGACTTCGAGTGACCAATTGACTTTGGTGAACGGAGCCTTTGCTTCTATGAACAAAAAAAAAAAAACAGTTTCTCTGTCCGTCGGTCTTTATTCTGTATGGTAGATTCACTTCTTAGGCTAAAATCAAATCCAGTCCTTAGTAGTTTGGCTTAAACAGGATGAGGAGGCAATAATAATCCACAAAGGCCTCTTGCGATGAAAATTTCGAAGGATATGTTTCCCCGGTCATTTGAAGTCTTTCATACTACACTGAGATAGTTGGTATCATTGGTCCAACCCAGTAATTTTTCTCTTTTTTTTTTTTTTTGTTGGAAAGTACCCAAAGTAAAGGACGTACTCGTGACATTTGATACAGCCACTAACGTAAATAAACAGTCCGTTTTATTTGGGACGAGAATAAAAATAGGCAAGCAGTATTACACACACACACACACACACACACACACACACACACACACACACACACACATATATATATATATATATATATATATTTCACAAATAGTTCTTGACCTCTTCATTCGACACAGTATTATGAGAGTTTTTTTTATGTCTAAAAATTTCAAAAAACAAAACAGTTGTTAAGATGGAAATATTCAAGTAAGATTCTGCTTTGTCAGAGTGAATACAAATATCCTGCTTCATCTGGCCTTTTCACCTCTCCTCATGACAAACTGTGTTTTCTTATGGTTTTTACAATTTGCATATAAATTTATACAAAATTGTCACAAAAGTGTTATAAATATTCAGGTAACTCACCACAAATGATTGAAGATAATCGCTCATTATGCGGAACGATTATTTTCAATCATTTGTGGTGAGTTACCTGAATATATATATAAATGATCAAACCACAATATGAAAAGGGAAAACAAGACTAAGATCTTTCAACCGTAACAAGCGGTCTTCGTCAGAGTCAAAAACCCAACTTATCCAGTTGGGTTTTTGACTCTGACGAAGATTGCTTGTTAGGTTGAAAGATCTTAGTCTTGTTTTCCCCTTTCATATTGTGGTTTGATCATTGATTGTTATTTCACGTGTTTATGTGAAATCTTTATATATATATATATATATATATATAATACGAATCCACGAACTAAATAAACTATATTCACAAAAAGAAGAAACAGAAATGAAACAGAAACTCACTACTATCTTCCTGATGACGAGGCCATCGAAATATAGTAGTGTGTTTCTGTTTCATTTCTGTGTGTTC